>JASGXE010009694.1:0-14908 GCA_030068105.1 Sinentomon sp. SZTP_YWyxl
GGTTCTTTTGGCAGCGACTTGTTATTTCGGGCCAGGGTGGGTGCTCTAGAAACTGCGAGACGGTTGCGTTGGGTGGATGGGAAGGAGATGCAGGCTCTGTGGGGCAGAGTCAGAGGACTTGTGCCACATATTCCTGTGGTGCAAGTCAATGATTGCAGAGAGACGTTTTTATGGGTGGATGGATGTGGACAGAGGTGTTCACAAAGATCAGGAATGGGCGCTTGTTCGTGAGAGACTGGGAATAGGGAGGGAGAAGGAATCGGACCAGTGGGTGGAACATGCGAAGCAATATCTTGTGAAGTGGAAGGGAAAGGTTTCTGCTGCCTAGGAGTGAGGGTGGTGAGAGATTTTGTTTTTTCTTTATCTATTTTTTTCGGATCCGATCTGGTGCATTGCCACGGGGTTGATATACATGAGGTTTGGGAAAGGGTCGGGGACCCACGCCCAGACCTAAGCCGGGAACCTGCCCGGAGACGGCGGCCCATGCTGGCGGCCCCCCACTGCGTGGTCAGTGCAAAACCTTTTTCACGCAGCTGGGAAGAGGGAGTGTGCGTACTGCTGGCGAACACCGCTGGTGCTTCCGTGACTCCCTGCACTAGTTAACCGTGCTTATGCCGGACAGCGCTCTCGCCGCGTGACTGACACAAGGCGAACCATTCCCCCGTTGTTGTGCACTGGAAAGGGGAAGTTCTCATCTTTATTTCATTTAATTTACTTTCTGCATCTCTTATTTCTTTTTGCATTTCTTTATGTCATCTTTATTTCTTTTCCTTTTGTTCTTTTTAAAAGCTGCCTCTTTTGAAGTTGCTTTGCTTCCTTCCTTCATCCTTTTTATCTTTTTTTTTCTCCTGTTTTAGATAATAAACGAGTGTCAAGGTGAGCAGTTGGATGAACTGCGGTAAGGGATGTCTGACGAACTCAAGAGATGACACGGAATGAAGGACGAAGATTAATGACGAATGTGAAGGTGAACAGTTGTACGAACAACTGTGGTGAGGGATGTCTGCCGTGCTCGGGAGGTGAGACTGAATGGATGACGAAGGAGGTGTAATGACTATGCCTAGCCCGAGAGATGATTGATCTGACGCTGAGCAAATGATGAAGGATTTGGCCAAAATTCAAAGCTAAGTTTTTTCTGTTTCGCTTTCATTCATTTTTGTCTTTAGGTAGGTAGGTAGGCCTGACTTAAACTTATCTTAGATTTCAGGGCAAGAGTAGCTTTGAACATGTTTGTGAAGGAGCAGTCTCGTTTGCATCTTTTGATGTTTTGCTGTGTGGTTCAAGTTTGAGTTGGGTTAGATAGTGGTTAGGAATATCTATAATGTAGGTATGTAATTTTATGTTGCGTTGGGGTTTTGTGAGTGAGTGAAAGATGTTTTTTCTTCAATTGTTTTGTCTTTTTAGTCGAA
Source organism: Sinentomon sp. SZTP_YWyxl (assembly GCA_030068105.1). Taxonomy (NCBI): domain Eukaryota; kingdom Metazoa; phylum Arthropoda; class Protura; order Sinentomata; family Sinentomidae; genus Sinentomon; species Sinentomon sp. SZTP_YWyxl. Next base: position 1,410 of record JASGXE010009694.1, read on the forward strand.
AGTAAATTTTAGTTGCGGGTTTTTGCCGAAAAGAAGGCATCATACCTTACGTCTTGTCTTGTCTTGTCTTGTCTTTTGAAATGTGCGGAAAAAATTGAATCTGCAGGCTCGTGCTTTTCTGATTGCACTGCACAATTTCCGGGCAAAATCAAAAGATGCGACTCGTGGCTGGGGCAGTTTTTCTTTCCCTTTTAATTTATTTCTTGATTTTAACCATTTGGGCGAACCCTGGCTGCGGACTTGGCGTGGGTACGGATGCGTTCGAAGGGTCACAGAGTTGCAACCAAGCCCCTCGATCACACTCCAGAAACAAAACAAAACATTCCGATCTCTTTGTGGGGCATCACTTCCATTTCAACTTGATCAGGATTCCTTCTCAGGCTGTTCCATTGAAACTGGCTGCATGCCTATGCTGTATTCTCATTTGCTGTGGTGATGTTGAGCTCAATCCTGGTCCGTCCCCCTCTCCCCGCTCAAAAAATTCCAAGACGCACAGCTGTCGTCAGCAACAACAAGACCAGGAAAATGAAATCCAATCCGGCGCCACAGTGGATTCAGTGTGATGGATGTCATGATTGGGTTTCTTTTGCCGCATCCGGTCTTGACTGTTTGGTCAGATGTCATCCAGAGTCCAGAGTGGAAGAGTCAAGCAGTTCAAATTGACGCCAGTTCGTATGGTTGGAGATAAAAAGTGTGGCCAGTTTTGTTGTTTCATTCCAGAAGAAATATGGCCATACAGTTCAGTAAGTAGGTACCCTATGCAGAAATTAGCATGCCAAAAAGGAAAGAAAGAAATGGGGGGAACAAATTAGTAATTTTGCTATGAAGACTAAATATCTAAAACATCCAGTTTTGAAGAAATAACTCTGTGAATTGCTTTTCAGTGGACCGCAAGATTTCAGCTGGCAATGCAAGTTTATTCCACAGAAAAAGGTTGCGATTAAAAAAGGAATACCTGTCTACATTTTTGAAAAGTGAAGTTGGCACAAAGGAAACTGTCATGCTAGCTCTTGTCTTGTGGTCGTTCGGAGTGAAAATCCAGGGCCCATCCCCCCAACCCCCTTTATTGACAATGCAATTCCTGAATGCAGACAGTCCATGCAGTAACCGTCTTTTATTGAGGGAATCCCAGCCCAATTCAGTCAACATGCTTGTCACACTTGCATCAAAAGCAAAATTTCCCATCACAAACCTAGCTGCCCTTCTTTGCACAGCCTCAATAGCATCAATGTGACATTTTTGATAAGGACTCCATGTGGTGGTGGAATATTCGAGCAGAGGCCTTACAGTTGAAAAATAAAGAATTGACTTTATGCGCCGTGAAGCATGATGGTAATTGCGAATGAGAAAACTTAATTGATGCCATGCCTTTTTAACAATGGCTTGGATGTGGGGAGCCCAACTGAGCTTGCTGTTAAAATTTAAACCCAAGTACTTCACACAATCTGGCCTGGATAGCACAGCGGAATTCACAGTGTAATCAAATAACAGGTGGTTAGTGGAGGATGAAAATGACATGGCCGAAGTCTTGGAGACGCCAATTTCCATTAAATTCTGCCCACACCAGTCATTTATTAGATTCAGATCGGCTTGAAGCGCGCCACAGTCCTCCAGTGAGTGGACAACTCTGTACACCACAATGTCGTCAGCGAAAAGTCTGATGCGAGACTTTACGTGACATATGAGATCATTAATATATATTAGAAAGAGAAGTGGGCCACAAACAGAGCCTTGTGGAATGCCACTAGTGACGGGTTGGGGATCTGATTGCTCCTGATTAACTAGGACCTGGAAGTGTCTATCGCTCAAAAAGTTACATATCCACAAGTAAAGATTTTCAGGGATGGAGAGTTTTGAAAGCTTCCAACAGAGTAATGAAATAGATACCCTGTCGAATGCCTTCACAAGGTCTATGAATATTACATCTGTTTGAGTTGATCTGCCTAAAGTTGATGACAAATCATGAACAAAGCCAGTGAGTTGGGTTTCACAGGAGTGCCCAGACCTAAAACCATGTTGGCCATGAAAGAAAAAGTTCCTGCTTTCAAGGAGATAGCAAAGATACCCTGCAACCATCTTCTCCATCAACTTAGCTGATGCACTTATTAAGCTGATGGGCCTGAAGCTGGAAACGGACAGTGGGAGGCCGCCCTTAGGAAGGGGCCTAACAATGCTGCGCTTCCAGTCCAAGGGTATAGAGTTTAATGCCAGGGAGGATGAAAAGAGAACATAAAGAAATTTTGCCACTACTGTGCTGTGGTTCTTTATGAATATCATGGGTATTGAATCGATAAGGTCAAATGTTGAATTATTACATGACCTTATTGATCTGTCCAAAGCCTCACAGGAGATAATGTCTGCATCTCTAAGAAAATTACTGGGATGTGAACAATCTGGAGGCATCAAGCACCCCCTACCATTCATATGCTCACGAATTTTGTGCGCAAATGAACTGCAAATGGAGCCTGAATTCTTCTCTGCTACAACAGAAGGGGCAGCAGATGTCCTACTGCGATGGAATGACCAGAATTGTCGGGTGGTGATCACATCTTTCACTGCCAAGCTCCTCAGGAATTTTCTTTCTGAGGCATGAAGTTCCCGCTGATAGGCTTTTAAGGTCTGGATATAGCGGGGGATTAATGCTGGATGATTGAACAGTTTTTGAACAAATTTGTTAGTGAGACATATTGAGATATCAATCTCGGGGTGAACCAATGAGGAAAAGAATGGTTCTCTAATCTTACATTTCTCTTCTTGGAGACATACTTCTCAATGATAAGCCTGCACAACATCTTGAATTCAACCCACAACTCTTCCAAATTTTGGGAAGCAACTCCAAAATCAAGAAGTGCAAAGTTTAGAAATCTATCCACAGCAGTTTTATCATAATAATTACAGTAATCATATCGACCCAACTCAGCAACAGCCACTGTTGGTAACGGTGGGGGGGATGCACAATTCACAGATAAAGAAGCATGAATTGTCAAGTGATCACTCAGGCCTGCAATCGGACGAATGGACAAAAGGCTGGATTTCGGACAGTGGAAAATCAAATCAATTGTAGTACCCACTTGTGGGATATGGAGATCCTTTGGGCGGGTGACAAAATTTACCACTTGTTGAAGGGAGAATCTGTCAATCAACCGTTGAAGTCCCTCCGGAAAAACATCCAGAGAGTAGGCATCAAGATTGAAATCTCCCAGAACAAGCAAAGGTGAATTGACAATCGGTTGGCCATTTGATGCTAAACGTAAAGCAGAAAGGCACTCCACATGCATCTCAACAAAGCAATCTGGAGATAGGTGTGGAGGGCGATAAATAAGCAAAATGTAAGTTGCTGGATAAGAGGACTCCAGAGCAACCAGCATCAGCTCATAGGCCTTGCTAACATAAATAATTTTAGGCAAGAAGCAAGATCGAATACCAAGCAGAATTCCTCCACCAAGCCGAGAACGGTCTCGACGGAAAATCGAATAATGATTTGGTAAGATATCGCTTTCTGAGCAGGATTCATCTAGCCAGGTTTCGGTCAGTGCAATGCAATCAGGTTTTACAGAATCAAAGATTGGCCTAAGAGCATGACGTTTTGGAAGAATGCTGCGAACATTGCAGAGAACCATTGAGAAAGGAAATTTTAGAATTTGGGCGGCAGGATATTGGGATACCTCATTTGTACTTGGTGGACAGTTGGACACAGCTATCTTACCTAACCTAAAAAACTGTTCATGGACTCAATGAACTTGGCAGCGACAGCTGCTGCCCCTCCCTCAGAGTAATGCAGGCCATCATGGGAAATTGAGGAGGCCTGCACTTCCCTCAGGTCCAGGAAGTTAACGTTCACCAGGTTCCTACAGTAAGCCGAGAGCATGCCATTCAAGTCAGAAATTTTTCTTGACAGCTCAAGATTACCTCGTTGTGGTGGAACCGAGCCAACGTTAATTCCCAATGCGATATTTGGATAGGTCAGGCCAACTGTGACATTCAAGTCTCCAATCAACCTGGTGAAGGCACGGAAAACGTCGGCAACAGGATAATGCCTTACGTCCACCTCGCCAATTGCCAAGTTTATCAAAATCCTGTCTCTTCCAGACAAGGAGCCCAAACAACTCCGGAAGAGTGGACAAATGCCAGGAATAGTTAGTCCACCCCGCCACCTGGAGAACTGTGCGCACTTGATGCCAGCAAAATTTGGAAACAGGCGTCTCAGGTTTGAATTGCCTAGATTTATGATGGCAGCACGACCGCTGTCACCAACGCAGGAGGCAACAGTCGAAGTGCCAGCAGCCACATCCACTGTTCGTTTTCTGACGCAGGAAATTTGCCTTTTCGTTGCAGGATTTGTGGGCAATCGGAGGAGATTAGAGAACTGAGGGCAAGGATAACTAAATTGGAAGTTTTTTTTTTTTTTTTTTTTTTTTTTTTTTTTTTTTTTTTTTTTTTTACTGGTGTTCTCAATCAATCAACAAGAGAACATTTTTATTTTTTGTCATTTATTTAGTTTTTTTTTTTTTTTTGTAATTGCATGTCAAAATTACAATAATTCCACAATCATTTTTATTGAAAGGATGTTTCAATTACATACAAATCCATATTCATTTCAAATTGAAATACCAATTCCAAACACACAAAAGTTGTTTCATGACATGTGGAAATATTATTCATTTTAAATTGCCAGGAGAAAAAATGCAGCAACAACAATACAAAAAGAGCAAGAAGCAACTTACCCCATCATGCAGCAATGGCAGGATGATATTCCCATGCAGCAGCAGCAGAATGAGAAAGAAGCCAGTGTGCAATCAACAAGGCACCCAGTCACGTAACAACAGGATTGAAATGGAGGCACAAGTGAAAGCAGAAGCAGATGTTGGATGCAGGCAGAAGCAAACACGAGTTGCCAAAGTAAGGCAAAGATTGCACAGCACATTTTGTCAAAAAAGCCAATAGGCCCCTAAGTAGAAAGGAAAACCATGCAATGCATGCAGCATGGGGCAAGTTGCAAAAAGAAATAGAAAAAATGGACATGAATTAACATGTTTGATACACATGCGCGAAAAAAAGCAGTGTTAGGTAGGTATTGAATAAAACAAGAAAATGGCCTGAATGGAGTGCATAGACTTGTGTGAATTTCTGTAATATCCAGGCATCGGCCTGTGGAAGGCAGGTGCCTGCATAGGCCAATATTTAACCGTGCAAACCAAATGCCTACCTATGTAACCAAACCCCAAAACAAAGTGAGACACCACGAAAGCCAAATGTCTTTCTTAAAATTTAACATGGTGAATGGGAGTGGGGGAGAAGTCAGACGAAATCAAGCTCCCGAATCTGGACAAATTGACAGGGAAGCAAACTCACTGCCTGCCTGACACATGAGCACAGAGCTGCATAAATGGAGAAATCAGCTCTGTAAACTACAAGACTTGAAACTCGTATAAAAACTGGTCAGTTTTCATCTTTCCTCTGTCTTCAAGTTATCCTCTCTGGATTGAATATTCAGTTGCCCGGATCTTCAGCTATCGGATCTTCAGCTCCTGATTGCTTACAACCACAGCCTCAGCCTTTTCCGGAATGCTCACACAACCAGCTGAGCAATGGCTGTGATTCTCCAAGGTGTCCAGTGGTGATGTTGTCATCACCATTGGAAACTTGAATTTGAGGCGTTTATACCCTTCGTTAACATCGGTTGGCAGTTGCTGTCGGTATACTCGGTGGCAGGGTGGTCTCACGATACCTGGAGCATATTTAAGGGGGGGACCTATACGCGATAATTGGATTTTTTGATTTTTGGTTTTTTTTTTTATTGTTTTTTTTTTATCGCCCCAGATAGAAAAAATCATGCTCTACATTTTTGGTCTCTACCCAATTTTCCATATTCCTAATAGTTTTCATGATACGGCCGCATGTTGCGCCGGAGTACTAATCGCGCAACTCCAAATTTGCTAATTTTCTTGTTTTATCTTTCCCGGTAGGACAGGAATTTGAAAAATAGCTTTATAATAAACCGAATTAGTGCTGTTTGCTATAGTGCTACTTGAATACAATTTGGGAGACTGTTTACAAGTCTATTTGATTGAACATGGAAGAAGGTAACAGCACCGCTGAAGAGGTGGTCAAACCAAAATTCCGATATGGCAAGAAGAAGGCTTGCCGCGTGAAACAGCTGGCCCAAGCAAGAAGCAGTGTCGGTAAAGGTTAGCATTTTGAACAACTTGATACACACCTACCTACCCACATTGTTTTGAGGTGCCCATAATTATTGCTATCCTGCCAAAGGTCAAAGACCAAATGGTTCTCAATAAAAAGCAACTAATTTTTGTGTTCAAATAAAAAAAATGGAAAAGGCGAGATGTTTTCTTTTTCGTTACAGGTGATGGATGCAAACAAAAAGATGCTTCTCCTCCAAATCTCCAGCGTGAAATTCAGATAGAACAGAGGTCTACTGAGAGTACAGCTGGAAGGAAACAGCTTTATGCCCAACTCTTATCCTCACAGGCGCCGAACCTCTCTGAAAGTGAACCTGAGGATGGTGATGGTGCAGAAGGCAAATGTGAAGATCTACCGGATGAATGTGAAGATCTACCGGATGATATCAACATTTTGGTATCTGTTGGTTCATTGAAGGCTCTGGTGAATTCCTTAGGTTGCAGAGTCTGCCACAGTAAAGTTGATCTCAAGTGCAGTGCTACTAACAAGGGATTGGTCACGACCATGTCAGCTTATTGTGGTAGCTGCTGTGAAGTTGTCTGTACCCAAGCTACATCCGAACTAACTCAAACTGGCCCAGGAAGGCGGCCATTCGCAGCAAATGTTGCAGCAGTTGCTGGAATTCTGAGCATTGGGTCAGGCTTCACAGGTTTACAGAAATTTACATCGTATCTGAACATGCCTTGCATCTCAAAAACAGCCTTCAACAACCTGGCCCGCAAGGTCTGCCATTCTTCAACCATTCTCGCGGACAAAGTGTTAAAAGAAGCTGCCAGTGTAGTCAAACAACAATATTTGACAGAAAACCCAACACTGCAAGCCAACAGTCCTGTGGACATAGCTGTATCCTTTGATGGGACATGGATGAAGCGAGGACACACATCATTATTTGGAATCGGCTTTGTAGTGGACGTGATGACTGGTTTGGTGCTCGACTATGAAGTCAAAAGTGCCTTTTGTCAGATATGTGAGAATACCAAAGCACAGCTTGGCAAAGACTCTCCAGAGTATGATGTGTGGTACCAGGGTCACCGAAACAACTGCGACATCAATCATACACAGTCATCAGGGGCAATGGAGACAGCAGCAGCACAAACAATCTGGCATCGTTCCCTTGAGAAACACAACATTCGCTACACATCGATGCTTAGCGATGGCGATTCCAAAGCATTCAATGACCTTCAAGACTTGAAGCCATACGGTGAGGAGGTGCAGTTGTGCAAAGAAGAGTGCATCAATCATGTGGAAAAACGTATGGGAACAGCTCTTCGTAATCTCAGAGTATCCCTTGGACACCAGGGTGTCAAAATTGGAGGCACTGGCTATGGAAAACTTACCGATAAGACAATCCTGAAGCTTACTCGTTACTACGGAAAGGCCATTCGAGAAAGTGACAAATCAGTCAGTCAAATGCAAGATGCTATTCTGGCAGCATATTACCATGGCACATCAACTGACGAGAATCCTACTCATCATCTCTGCCCAAAAGAAACTTCAGAAAAGCCAAGCTGGTGCTTCTTCCGAAAGGCTAAAGGACACGGACTGCCACCAGGAAAGCATGTAGACAACTTGTCAACACCAATCGCAAAGGACGTAGCCCCCCATGTGCTTAAAATCTACGAACGTCTGTCTGATGCAACCTTGCTAGAGCGCTGCCTTTTGGGCAAAACGCAGAATGCCAACGAATCGTTGCATTCTGTGGTTTGGACACAGCTGCCAAAGTCAAAGTTTGCCACACGCTACAGAGTTGAAAAAGCAGCAGCTACAGCAGTATGTTTATTCAACCAGGGAAGTTCTAGCATTTTGCGGGAACTGAGAGAATTGGGACTTACTCCAGGTACACAAACTGAAGCAGTTACACAGGCAATTGACAAGCGTAAGCGGTACCGTTCTGATGCAGATGTGGTGGCCAAGCAGGAGAAGAGAAAGGCATCTCAAGCACGTGGAATGAAACGTTTCACTGATGCTGCTGCAGGGCCATCTTATGTGCCAGGCGGTTTCTGATCATTTCCAGCATTCAAACTAAACAATTCCTGTCATATGACTGCCAGTAAGTATTGCCTTTTATGGATCAGTTCATGCTCTTTATTTTTCCCATCTACATATTTTCCCATATTTTGGCTCATTTTCTTGCAATATTAGCATTTTCGTTCATATGCGATAGACGCGTCAAGAAAAAAAAATGCAAAAAACCTCCAAAAGTTTCCTGTCGTTTCCTTCAATTATCACAAAATGCATATTTTGCATTTCATCGCATTGCTAGAAACAGTGTAACTCCAGAAGTTGCAGTCTCAGAAAGGTGAAATTTGGCATTCTGAACCAAAATTTCATGCCGAAACTAGTGACAGACTCGGATTTTCCATTTTTGGTCTGTGTGATGTGTTATCGATACTTTTATTGACAAAAGGACGGTTTTTGACGCTTTCTGCGCACAACCTTATTTCTGCGCCAATATTTTGACTCCAGGTGAAAAAATGATTTTTCCGCCTCTGTCACTAGTTCTGTTGACCCTTCCTGAACATTTGTGCAAAATATCAACTGCAACAAATGCCGTTTGGCCGCACGGCACTGATCCTACCAAAGGCTTTCCATCGCGCAAAAAGCACTTTTTTTCGAAAACCCCTGTACATATTAAAATGACCTTTGGCAGGCATAATCTATGCATCCTGGGTCATGTTTATGGTGATCTTGGCCCACATAACCGAAACGATGCAGAATTTAGTTTTTATATAGGTCCCCCCCTTAAAGTTCAGGAATTGTTTGGGCTGCCTCTCCGGAAAGCAGAGAGCTCTGATCAATCTGGTGGTTGGCGAAGTGGATGTGGAACATAACTCAGTTGCAGACACATTCCATGCGTTCACCCGTTTGATTGGAGATCTCAATACCATTCTGAGCCTGGCATACCCAAATATGCCAGGAGCAATCAACATTTGCTCTGTTCCTCCTCGACCGGGGAATCATGAGCTGTCTGCAAAAATTGAGAAGCTGAACGATTCCCTCTTGATGTATTGCCGGAATCTTGTCAATGTAAACTTCCTCGATTTGAGGAGTCTACAGAAATCCAGTATTTCCGCTGATGGATTGCACTATTCCAAAAGTGGTGCTTCCAAGGTGGCTGCTGGATTAGTGCAATCAATCAATTGAAGGGCCTTTTTGGATAAGGGCTTATGTCCATTTTTTTGATTTTGAGATAATCGGTTTTTTATGTTTTGTGTTCACAACAATGTCCACAGATGCCAACCATTCACATTGAACACCCATGTACCTTACACATACACAGCAAAAGTGTTGGAATCCTCGTCAAGTCCGTTTTCGCTGAGCAAAGTCATCCAAAGTGATCAAAATTGCTTGTTCAGCCCTTCTCCCATGAACGTCATTAGGACTTTCTGTTCAAGAAATATATATTGGATATGGGCGGTTTCGAACAACGCCCTTCTCCATGACAGAAATGTCAAGTTTTGCTTTCCGCCTGCAGGTTTTTTTGTAAAACATATTGTGTTTTTTTCTTATTGCTGATACTTCCAAATGCAGCTTTACGACTTTTTGTCTCCCCTGACCATGCACAGAAGCGTTGTTTAATCAGACTGTCAAAAAAGCAGCCCGAACCATGTGAACATGATGTTGTGGTCTACTTCAGCCCTTCTCCCATGAACATCTCAGGGCTTTTTGCTTTAAAAATACATGTTGGATAAGGGCGTTTTGAAATATGCCTTTCTCCATAATCAGAACTGTCATTTGCTGCCTCCAGGGTTTCTTTGCTTTTTTTTCTATTATTGCTAAAATTTCCAGCAGAAGGTAACATTATTGCTGATCCTGTCTTGCCTCCCCAAACCAGCCACAAAAATGCTCGATAAGAGTTCAAAAAAGCAACGGCAGCCATGTGACATGTTGCAATCATTTGTTGTCCGAATGACAATCCAGCCAGTAAATCTGAGAAATCTGATGTATTTGCTGCTTTGTCGGACAAACTGAATAAATTAGGGCTTCATCGCAACATGGGGAAAAGGATATAATTGGGGGAGATTTAAATCTTCCGCATATTTCTTGGCCTAATCTTTCTGTTTCTAGCAGCCTCCCTGATACTGATCTTTCCTGTAAGGCTTTACAATTTCTTGAAATTCCATCTCCATCAGATTGTTGATGCTACCACACAGATTACTGATACTGTTCCAAACATACTAGACTTGTTCCTTGGTAGGCGTCTGGCTGGACCTTGCAGTCAATTTAGTACCTAGTTGGGAAGTGCATGAGTGATGTTGACCTAATGATGAGCTCATCGCCTACAGCGCCGAAATCTCATCGCGTTCCATTGTTTTACAAGAAAACTCGGAGCTTGTTGAAAGCCTGCTTGTCACTGATTTCGAGCTTTTTGCTTCTGAAGCTGATGACCTATCACCTAACGAATGTTGGAGGAGACTTGGGATTTGTTTTCAAGAATGGTCTTCAAGCAGCAGGCTTCAGTTCCCCTGGTGAATAAAGTTAAGAGATCCCGTCCAGTCTGGTTCTATAGAGAACTCCGCAATCATGAGCGAAAATGTAAATGAAAGTACAAACTTAGAAGAAGATCCACTTTAGATGAAAATGCTTACCTATATTGGCCTTATGCTTCCACGAAAATTAAACAAAGCCAAGGAAGCTGCTTAAAATACTCACAAAAATGGACTGTTTTCAGAAGGGAAGAAGAATAATTTCAGAAAACTCTGGAATCTTGTCTCTTCCTGTTATGGTGGAGGAAGAAAACCAATTCCCGCCTTACTTGATGAGGATAGTTGATTGAGACACCATAATAGGGATAGGGCTAATTTGTTAAATAATTACCTTTACCTAAATAATTATCAGGAGTCACCCTTACCAAAAACTTAAACTGGGAACAACATGTACCTAAATGAAGTTGTCCGCAAGGCAAATTCGGCGCTTTTCTTTATTCAACGCACTTTCTACAGAGCAAAAGGAGCAAATAAACCAACGAAGGAGAAAGTAAATTTTGCATTGGTACGTTCCTTGTTAGAATGCGCTTCATCTGTCTGGGACCCTTACCATGTGAACTTAATTGAAAAATTGGAGAGAATCCAAAGAAAGGCTACTCGCTTTGTGTCTGGTACCTAGATATGCACCATTGGATAGTGCCACATCTATGTTGGAAAACCTTGAGTGGGATTCCCTGGCTTCGCGCAGAAAAATCTCAAGACTGGGTGGTTTATTTCTTGCATTAAATTATGTTGGAGGTTGGTCAAATGTCAAAACTCCTGCAAGCCACTTCGGGAGGCATGACCATGATTTTAAGCTCCGAGCACAACGCTCCTGCAAGTATGTTGGAAAATATTCATTTGCCACTAGAACTGTCAATGAGCAGAATTTGCTACATCCGAGTGTCTTTGGGAATGTTGAAGATATCAATGTGGTTGCTTTTAAAAGCAATGTAGTGTTATGGTTGACCGAACAACATGAGATATTATGACTGAACTGATATTATTTATCGTTTGTAATGAATTGATGCAACCAACGGTCACTGCACTAGGCCTATCCCTCATTGATTGTCTTGCTGATTTGCGCAAGGGCCCAGCTAGCCCATGCAAATTAAACATTTATTCTACATGAGTAATTTTGTTATCTTAATAAATTGTCACCATTCAGAATCAAAGATACAACATCGATTTTGAGCAAAGTCTTTTTTGCCGTTCTTCCACATTTTGGTGAAAATATTGTAAACTTCAAATTTAATCGCATTGTCAAGCACCTGCTGAAACAAAATATCATTATATCAGAATGTTTGAAACACAACAACTCATTATTAAGGTGCTAATTTTGGGCTCCAAGGGAAGGGCAAAATTTTACCAAAGTACGAAATACAAACAACACGCAGATGGCTGCAAGCAAGAAAAATTAGTTAAAAAACCAGTGGTGGAAATGACCATTTGACTGTGGAAATGACTGAATGGTTTGACAGCACATGAAAAAAACCATGGTGATGAAAGGCTGTTGCACAGACTAAATGTAACTGCATTGGCCAAATTACGTATGGAGAAAGGCTGATGTGCTCAAAAGTCCTCCTCCAAACAAACGATTGAATCAAATTCGGCCAGATGAAAGCACGGGGAGAGAGGCGTATGTGCACTACAGCCCTTCTCCAAATACAGAACTTGCAAGCTATCGCTTTTGAAAACATGGAGAGAGGCTTATGTGCACTACGGCCCTTCAATTCCGCCTCTCTCCAGGAACTCTGAATGGAAGAAATGCAGCAAACTTTGGTGAAAACCAAAGCCGCCTTTCTCCAAAATCGATAATCCTTTCCAGATATACTCTTCTGCGCCAACCGCCCATGCACACCGCCCTTATCCGAAAAAATGTTTGGCATCCTGCAACACTGGAGAAAGGCTGAAAGTAAAAGTTGTTATTTGGGGAGTGGCAACCATTTTGAGACATCCGCCCTTGTCCAAAGTACCTACCCAAAAATGCAAAAAAACGATTTTTGAAAATTTTCGACTTACGCCCCTATCCAAAAAGGCCCTTCAATTCTTTTTTAGCTTAACCCATGGTTTGGGCTTAAGCTTGCCATTTTTCTCCCCGACACATACACCTTCTCCTGAGGTCGACAATTCTTTCAGTCGATTAAGATTCAAATTGACTATATTGCTGCTCAATATCCGAAGTTTGCTTCCCAAACGTCGGGCTCTTCATCCAATTTTTGATTCCGCTAATTTGGACGTATTGCTGTTGCTGAGACCTGGCTCGATGAGTCATGCTCCGAGGTTGATATTCTCCCAAGCAGTTATGCTGTGTTCCGCAGGGATCGGTCCAGGCTTGGTGGGGGTGTCCTCCTTGGCGTGCGTCGTTATCTCCGGCCGGTGCTCATCCACAGCAGCAGGGTTTATGAATTAATCATAATAGCTTTGGAATCATCATTCCCTCCAACCATTATCATAATGCTGTAAGACCACCTAATCTTTCCCTCGATTGCTTCACTGGGATTTCCTCTGAAATCCTGAACTCCATTCTTCCTTTGATGCTTGCCCATCCTGGTTGTAATCTACCAGTGTTCCTATTGGGCGATTTCAATATCAATGCCCCAGCTTCGGATACAGAGCTCCTCCCTGATGGGCTACAAAGGCTAGTCGATAGGCTTTCTCTTAAGCAAGTGGTCGATTTTATTACCCGGCCAAGGGATCCCCTTATCCCTGATGGTGGGGGGTCCACAATTGACTTGATATTTCACTGCCCAAAATCTGAACTTCGGGATATACATCCCTTGTCAGGTCTCAGTGACCATTTGATGATCTTCGCCAAATTTTCTGTTGACT
>JASGXE010009695.1:0-20580 GCA_030068105.1 Sinentomon sp. SZTP_YWyxl
TTCCCTTTCAATTCAAAAGCTGCAAACACATTCCCGCAAATTTCTCGTGTTGCATACCATTTATTTATCGCAGGCGCATAATTTCTATCCCTTTTCCCGGAAAAGGGATAGAAATTATGCGCCTGCGAAAAATAAATGGTATGCAACACGAGAAATTTGCGGGAATGTGTGTTGCAGCTTTTGAATTGAAAGATAAAAGGGACAGAAATTATGCGCCTGCGAAAAATAAATGGTATGCAACACGAGAAATTTGCGGGAATGTGTGTTGCAGCTTTTGAATTGAAAGGGTAAAGGGACAGAAATTATGCGCCGGCGAAAAATAAATGGTATGCAACACGAGAAATTTGCGGGAATGTGTGTTGCAGCTTTTGAATTGAAAGGGAAAAGGGAGAGAAATTATGCGCCTGCGAAAAATGAATGGTATGCACACGAAAAATTTGCGGGAATGTGTGTTGCAGCTTTTGAATTGAAAGGGAAAAGGGAGAGAAATTACGCGCCTGCTAAAAATAAATGGTATGCAACACGACAAATTTGCGGGAATGTGTGTTGCAGCTTTTGAATTGAAAGGGAAAAGGGAGAGAAATTATGCGCCTGCGAAAAATAAATGGTGTGCAACACGAAAAATTTGCGGGAATGTGTGTTGCAGCTTTTGAATAGAAAGGGAAAAGGGAGAGAAATTATGCGCCTGCGAAAAATAAATGGTATGCAACACGAGAAATTTGCGGGAATGTGTGTTGCAGCCTTTGAATTGAAAGGGAAAAGGGAGAGAAATTATGCGCCTGCGAAAAATAAATGGATTGCAAGTTGCAACACGAGACATTTGCGGGAATGTGTGTTGCAGCTTTTGAATTGAAAGGGAAAAGGGAGAGAAATTGTGCGCCTGCAAAAAATAAATGGTATGCAACACGAGAAATTTGCGGGAATGTGTGTTGAAGCTTTTGAATTGAAAGGGAAAAGGGAGAGAAATTATGCGCCTGCGAAAAATAAATGGTATGCAACACGAGAAATTTGCGGGAATGTGTGTTGCAGCTTTTGAATTGAAAGGGAAAAGGGAGAGAAATTATGCGCCTGCGAAAAATAAATGGATTGCAAGTTGCAACACGAGACATTTGCGGGAATGTGTGTTGCAGCTTTTGAATTGAAAGGGAAAAGGGAGAGAAATTGTGCGCCTGCAAAAAATAAATGGTATGCAACACGAGAAATTTGCGGGAATGTGTGTTGAAGCTTTTGAATTGAAAGGGAAAAGGGATAGAAATTATGCGCCTGCGAAAAATAAATGGTATGCAACACGAGAAATTTGCGGGAATGTGTGTTGCAGCTTTTGAATTGAAAGGGAAAAGTGAGAAAAATTTATCATCAGAAAATCGGAATTTTACAACGACAAACCTGTCTGTACTCGTGTAAGACGTTAGATGAGTACCTGCGGAAGCAGTGTCGAATGGAATGTTGAACGTATCATTTACTTAACTGCAAACAGGATGGTTTTGATCGGTCAAGTCAAATGTTTGGGAATCGAGCGTAACTTTACATTACCTAAGTCTCGCGAAACTGTTTCGCAGTCGTGCAGCCAGCAAATACTAACAAGTTCCTTGTTATTTTAGCATTTCAATTTCAATTTTTTTCTATCCAAACGGATCTTGCAGCAACTTGCTTTGATAAAGATGTTTGGAAAGGATATCTGAAGTGGCTAAACTGGTGTTTGTTTGTCTGAATAGAACCTACTAACCGTGGGGAGTTCAAGTCTGGATTAAATTGCGCCGAGGAATAAATTTGACACCCTGCCTCACATTTTGCCGAAGCGGTGGGGCAGGGGACCACATTTATGCCTCGGCGCAAATTAAACCTCGACTTGAACTCCCCACGGTAAATGTTTTTAATTCATTACACATTACAGTCCAGGCTCGAGGAAGCAGGCAAAACACATCTTTTCCGTTGTTTTCTGTCGCCCAAAGATATTATTTTTTCTTCCCCCCACTCTGTCACCCAATCAAGGTTTTAAAGATGTATGCGTGGGAGCCATCCT
The DNA here is from genome assembly GCA_030068105.1 of Sinentomon sp. SZTP_YWyxl. Lineage (NCBI taxonomy): Eukaryota > Metazoa > Arthropoda > Protura > Sinentomata > Sinentomidae > Sinentomon > Sinentomon sp. SZTP_YWyxl. The sequence continues at coordinate 2,024 of JASGXE010009695.1, forward strand.
TCCTCGATAAGATCATTCAAATAAGGGAATTGGAGATTGAAATGCTCAAGAAATCAGTCTATTGGAACTCACTCACCTACTTCATCTGGAATTTGGCACCTTTCTTGGTTGGTAAAAACCTAACCTCCACTTCTACAACCTTTTGACAACACTTTATTTCATCCTCGTGCTTTTTCCCTTTAGTCTAGAGAATCAGCAGCAGTGCGTGAAATGCCTGGTGCGCAGGATCATCCATTCCATGCCATTTCGCCACATAACGCAACTCATTTGAGGCTTCGTAGATCTTCATCAAGAATGAAATGTCAAGGGTAACAAATGAATGTTACAAGAAGTGTCATTTTCGAAATGTCACAAGAATGGTGTCACACCGAAATGTCACAGGAATGGTGTCACACCGAAATGTCACATGAATGATGTCCGCAGAATGTCATAAGAATGGTGCTGCCCTCGAAATGCCACTAGAATGGCTTTGTCCTCGAAATATTACAGGAATGGTGTTGTCCTCGATATGCCACTAGAATGGCGTTGTCCTCGAAATGCCACTAGAATGGTGTTGTCCTTGAAATGTCACTGGAATGGTGATGTCCTCGAAATGCCACTAGAATGGTGGCTTTGTCCTCGAAAAGCCACTAGAATGGTGTTGTCCTTGAAATGTCACTAGAATGGTGTCGTCCTCGAAATGTCACAAGAATGGTGTCACACCGAAATGTCACAGGAATGGTGTCACACCGAAATGTCACATGAATGATGTCCGCAGAATGTCATAAGAATGGTGCTGCCCTCGAAATGCCACTAGAATGGCTTTGTCCTCGAAATATTACAGGAATGGTGTTGTCCTCGATATGCCACTAGAATGGCGTTGTCCTCGAAATGCCACTAGAATGGTGTTGTCCTTGAAATGTCACTGGAATGGTGATGTCCTCGAAATGCCACTAGAATGGTGGCTTTGTCCTCGAAAAGCCACTAGAATGGTGTTGTCCTTGAAATGTCACTAGAATGGTGTCGTCCTCGAAATGTCACAAGAATGGCGTCATCCTCGAAATGTCACAAGAATGGTGTGGTACTGGAAATGTCACTAGAATGGTGTGGTTCAGGAAATGTCATACCGTCGAAATGTCACACGAATGGTGATTTTCTCGAAATTTCACGGGAATATAATGTCATTGCAAAAACCTTGTTTGAGGACCTGACAAAAACTTATTTTAACCGTCATGGTTTCGAAAAATAATGTTTCGTTTATTCTTTACTCCTTTCTTGAGGTCTCTCTGGTCACATTCACCACTTTCGTTCTGGTCGATGAGGATAACATCCTCGATTCGGAGAAGATCTTTGTCTCACTTAGTCTGATCAATCTGCTCCGTTTTCCTCTTTCCATTCTACCGATTTTGGTCTCCAATTTGATACAGGTAAGTGTGAGATGAGCCACAACACCAGACCAGAATCCAAAGGCCCACAATAATGACGTCATCTGGGGGGGCAAGCTCATTCAGCGGCAAGTCTTACGTTCCGATTATCTTTCCTGCTTGTCCAGCAAACAAGTCTTGCGTTCCTATTATCTTCTGCGACGAACACTGCTTTGACTAAATGGCAAATTCAGAAGAATGATTGGGTAAAGTAGATCTGTTGGGGAGGGACGGAATATTCCCGAATTACCCGAATGATTTGTGTCGGGGAAACTTGGTTTCTATGCCAGCAAAAAGCTAATCACCCTTTTTGATTGACACGAATCCGTCATGCGCAACCCAAATGTAGTGTTTCTTTTGACTTGAAGCTGTACTGTGACTGAGTGCCAGTGACCATTCGGCGGATCCAACGTGGAAATAAACTGAATAGAATTTGTAAAGACAAATACCCACGTATATTTTGTTGTTTCCCAAAAGGTTCAATTTTGGTCGAGAAATTGCAAAAGTGTCTGCCAACCCCTACCCAATTCGGGTCACTACCCTAACTTCTGTAGAGCAAACTTGCAAATTATTGTGAACTGGTAACATGACCATGTACGGACTTTTCTAAAGTCCTAGAACATAGGAGAAATTTTAAAGTACTGGTTAACACAGGCGCCATCTAATTTCAACAGGGCTTGGTGCAACTTCACGCCTCACACGAGTGTCATGATGTTTTGCGGTGCATGCTGTCATTGATTCTAAATGGCGCCTGAGTTAAAAATGAACTCGACCTATGTTCGAAGACTTAATAAAAAAAAAATCCAAAACGCAAGACCGTTGTCAAGGTGCAAAGGTGGTGAAACATATTGTTCAACCGCAGCAATGCTTTTCCAATCTCAACATTACATTGTTTGTTTTTTTTCTATCTCTCTCTGTGTGGTGTGTTTCTAGTCCTGGGTTTCACTGAAGAGGATAGATAAGTTCTTGAATTCAGAAGACATCAATCCGGAGAATTTGAGCCACGACAAAACTCAACGTAAGTTGAACGTAATACGGATAATGTTGATATTGGGGTGTAAGTATGTCAGCAACTCTCCGGTCAAAACGACTTGGGAATTCGCAAAGTTAAGCCTGGAACCTTGGAGATGCGCTTTATGTGGTAACTTAACACTTTGTGGGTCCCCAAAAGTGGACCAAGTAAGTGGCGATTCGAGGATGTTGGAATTGTCATCAATGAAAAAACAACCGAGAAAAGCATATTTTGGACTCCGGCAGCAGGAATTTTACAAGCGTTTACGATTTTGGAAATGAGCTGGAAATCAATGATTTTTTTTTCTTGTCTTGATGCCAGAACGTCCCAAGAACCACAGATTTGCTAGTTTCGTCCGCAAAAGCCAAGTTTTGCCACACTGCGCTCAGGTATTATTTTTGCAGAAAGCTTGAAAAAATGACGTCACACGTCAAATCAACTCTTTTTCAAAATATCCGTTCCTTGCCTGACAACAAAAACCATGGTTCCATTATGTCATTTTTGACGCACATTTGTCATTAAATGACTGGCTGCCTCATAAGTTTGCAGGCACAGTGCATTATCCTTGAACAACGGTATTTCGTGCTCAACCGTCTCAATGCTATTTTCGCTGTATCACAGTGGCGCTTATCAATGAAGCAGAGTCTGGGCTTTGTCACTGTGTCATCCAAGTAAAATGGCGAGGAAAAAGGCTCCCATTTGTTTCCATTGTTGTGACAGCTAAAATTGACAACACCCTGCCATTTAATGACAAGGAGACGTAAAAAATGACGTCAAAAATGACATAATGGAACTGCACCTAAAGTTGCTTCACTCCAGTGATTCGGCACAGACGCGTGCAATTTCGACACATCCGACAGAGGCAAATTTCTCACTCAGTCTGTGTGGTTAATGTGTTGAAATCACAGGCAAATATGTAGGTATATGGAAAGAAGCGCACATCATTTTGCCACTCTTCAACTCGTGTTCCTTATGCTCTCCCTCCTCGTCTCCCTGATCAATCTCTCAGCCGAACCAGTCCTGGTCGAGAATGCAACTCTGTCGTGGTGTGATGGTGATGGACCAGTTCTGTTTGATGTAAATCTCACAATCAAATCGGGTACTTTGGTTGGTGTTGTCGGTTCAATCGGATCAGGAAAATCATCACTCGTCCAGGCGTTGCTCGGAGAAATGAACAAGATTAAAGGACACATCAATATCAATGTTGGTTCGACTTTTGATTCTTTGATCAGGTTTCTTTGATTCGAGGAGAAAAGATGTCAAACTGTGCTGCGGTGCCATGGGTGACAATTCCGAAATAAATGCCTTTGCAGTTCAGCAGTTCTCGACAACGGAAATTAAAAACCATATTTTTGTTGTGGATCGGCAGAAAAATCAACTCTTATTATGAGAGACAATAATAATTGCGTTAAAATTAACTAGAAGATGGTTGTAAGCGATGGTCTGCATAATGAATTTGTAGCAGAATAAAATTGATCGACCACAAAATTAATCGTGTAAAAATGATTTTATTTTTGTCAAATTACGAATTTTCTTCAACTCTGCTCGGAAACTCTTTTATGTCGCGTGCTTGCTCTCGCGTGTTCTCCCCGCCAATTCGAGCACACTGGAACACAGAAGCCCAACTCTAAGAATACTTTCTGTTTTTGGTTTAAAACCTTCATGTGAAGAGCAGAAATTATTGCAATGATGATTTAAAAAATTAAAAATCATTTAAAAATTATAATTTCAATGAAAGAAAATCATTCAAGTCCAGTCTTGCTTGGATGATTTTTTAAACATTTTATTTTCTTTAAAGGGAGGAATCATCTTCCATCCATTATCCATTCATAGTTTATTCGCAGCAAATGCGCATGTTTCATTCAAGGATGAAACATTTCCAATCGAATCCTTTTTGGGAAAAAGGCATAATTCCATTGTTTATGTTTCCATACGTTTCGAGTAACAACGGAAAAATTCCTGGATTTATGTCCTTTTTCCAAATTTTTTTCACGGCTCAAAAGATCCATTTGGAGTCAGCACAAATATGCCTTTTTTGCTTGAAGCGTTGCTGGGAAGAACAGAGATCATGGGATGGGTGACATCGAACTCAGATCCGGGAAAAGTTGACTTATGCTCTCTTTCCGGAAAAAGGATCAATTAGTCTGGGAATTTCCTTCCAGATCAAAGTATCTGGAACAAAACAAAAGATGAATCTTGGATTCTTGGAGCAACATGGACAAGAAATACAACATTGCATATGTGACAGTGTTTATTTTGTCCACCTTCTCGAAATTAACCACCTTTCGTTTGCATTTTTTTCATTCTTTTCCTTTCTCACCCCATCCACGGACCACCCCTCGATATATCCCCAACCAAACCACAGGGCTCTGTCGGATATGTTTCTCAGCAGGCTTGGATTCAGAACAGTACAATTCGTGACAACATCCTGTTCGGATTGCCATACGATGCCAGAAGATATCTGAAAGCAATCGACGCATGTCAGTTGAAGATCGACCTGGCCAACCTGCCAGCCGGAGACTTGACTGAAATTGGTGAAAAGGTGTGTAATATGATCTAATGTAATGATTCGAACCAACTTTAAAGCAGGCGAAGGAAAAGGAATGGATCCAAACAGTTAGGTAGTGACAAGACAAAGGGGCACTCTCCCCTCACCCCTGGGGAAAATTGATCGAAGAGTGGGTGAGGGCTTTGGATTATTCAGTTTGCTGCCCTTTTGTCATTTCGTTTTTGACTTGCTTTGTTGTCCCGGCTGTGTCCTGGCTTTTGGGTTTTTTGCCAGTGGAGGCGATTGAGCTAGAAGACACCCTCACCTATCCAACCCAGGAAAATTGCAAACTGCTCACTTTGTCGAAACTCGAATATGTTTCTGAATCGGCAAAAAGGGCTGTCTTGCTTTGAAATGGTGACAAAAAACAATTTCTTTCAACTGAAGAGCCAACTGATCCTTGTACAGAAAAGACACCCGTATAACTGCTCCAACCACACAATCAACTCACGTTAAAATTCGCCGTTAAAAGCTAACACAGACGGCCATATTCCCCAAAGCCACTAACCCTAACCCCAAGCTTGAAAAATAGCCAATTCCACATTCAAATGCATCTTTTGCAGCGATGGAAAAGGAATATTGTTCTTAAAAGAAATAAAATTTTCCAGCAGAAAGATTGGCATGAAATTGGTTATTTTTCAAGCTTGGGGTTTGGGTTAGTGGCTTTAGGGAACATGGTCCAGAGTCTTTCATTTTGCCTGTTAACATCATTGGGTTTTGCCTGATCTTTCTGCTCTCTCTTTCCTCCTGTCTGTGCGCATAATTTCAATAAAAACTTGTCGATTTCTGACATACACATGACAGGGTGCCAATCTGAGCGGTGGTCAACGACAACGAATCAACTTGGCTCGTGCTGTCTACAGCAACTCAGACATCTACCTCTTTGATGATCCACTGTCAGCTTTGGATAGTCTGGTCGGAAAGAACATATTCGATAAGGTCATTGCAAGAGAAGGAATACTCAGGAACAAGGTGGGTGCATTCGCAAGTGGAGGATATTTCCCCTGTTCTCCCTCCCCCTCTCTCAAATAACAATCAAGGACAAAAAATCAAGACAATGAAACGATTGTACAACAGAGCGAAAAAGAGAAAAAAGGTACATGTCATAAATAATCAACCAACTCAGAATGGGAGGGCTTGAGTGGCAAAGTTGAGCTCTAAAGAGTGGGAGGATTTCTAATTAATGAGAGTTCGTGGGGAGACGATTCCATTCCCGAAGGGATCTCTGAAAAAATAATGGAACGTAAGCACTTAGCGTTGTGGTTACGGGAAATGTGGGTTTGATAGCGGCTGCCAATGAAGTGGCTCGCTCATATTTTATTTGGAAGAGGAAAAAGCAGAGAACAAGCAGGGGATTTTTAAAGAACTTGTCATTTTACCTGTATTTTGGCCTTGGTGTACCCAGCATGGTTCGAAACTGGAATATCCCTCCTTCCTCGTTTAATCTCGTGCTGTCTTTTGCCTTTGAACCATCCCTCACAACGAAACAATAAAATAATTAATGTAGACACGGATCCTGGTGACGCACGCCCTTTCATTGCTGACCAAACTGGATCTTATAGTGGTGATGAAGGATGGGAGAATATCAGAGACAGGCAACTACAAGGAGCTCCTTGAAAAGAAGGGCGACTTCTCTGATATTCTGCTGCAGTACATCGACGAACAGAAGGACGACGAGGAAATGGTCCAAGGTTGGTTTCTGTCGTTTGCAATTCCAATTCATTATGTTGTCCAGTCATCATTGTGGCACCCTACCCTGTTGTAAATCTGTAATATTGCTCTGTAATGTGACGAAGTTCAATGTCCATGCTCGGGTGTCCTTTCCATCACCATGCAATTGGCAAAGCGTCACCTTCACCATCATCCATTCGCCATCCATCCATTGACGAATGCAACTCTTCGAAAGAACAGAAGTTTTGCAAAAATGCCCTCCACCCATCCTGCACGTAATCATTGTTATCAAGATTTGAGGAAGGGCTAGTATAAATTTCAAGTGGTTTCATTTGCTGGCTTTGGCTGTGCCAACCCACAAAAATGCAGCCTCCGAGGGGTGGGGGCAAAAGTTACACAAATTAACTAATCTTTATCGTACTCTAGCCGCACTGGTGTCAAGATCAGAGATCAAACCGAGGAGCTGAAGATTCTTTGGAAAACTCATTTGACCAAAAAGATCAAAATGCGCCGTGTGACCGGAAAACCCGAATTCCGAAACACGCTTGCAAAAAGCATCCATCGCCTCCCATCATTGCTCTTCTCTGTTCCTTTGTCAACTTTGAAAACTTGTATTTCTCTCCCTCCCCTCTCCTCTCCTCAACTCAAGAACTTGACGAGATCAAAGAGCACATGGAGAAGGTGATTGGTGCTGAAGAGTTCAAGAGACGAATGACCCAACGTCAGAGACAGCTGTCCAGAACATTCAGCCAGTACTGTGCAGCAGACGCCAGCCCCGTTGGTGGCAGGTGAGAAAACTAAAAGGGCCTTGGTTACATACACCCCAACCAACCAACCAAATGAACACCAGACCAAAATTGATGAATGAAAGCAATTGGTGATAATCGAGTAGGTTATTACTGATCAATTGTTGTCAGTCATGGTCAAGAGTGTCATGAATCTCAGAGTAGTCAGAGTAGCACGAAAAGGTGGTCGTCTGACAACCATTGAGATCATGAAAGGAGGGTTGTTTGACTTGGCGGTGTCGTGTCATTCATTGACCTTCAGTTGACCGTCACCACACTCTCCAGTGACCTTCGAAGGTCACAGGAGAAGGAATGCCAGTGAACAACGGTCATGAATCATCATGTTTGCTTCTTTCTGCATTGAGACTCAGAGGTGCTTTCCATTTAGTTTATGCTCTTCAGAAGCGTGTTCCCTGCAATTCACTCTTTGTGTTAATCTCCCTGCAATTGACTCTTTGTGCTAATCTCCCTGCAATTCACTCTTTGTGTTAATCTCCCTGCAATCGACTCTTTGTGCTAATCTCAACCTGCAATTCACTCTTTGTGTTAATCTCCCCGCAATTCACTCTTTGTGCTAATCTCCCCGCAATTCACTGTCTGTGTTAATCTCCCTGCAATTCACTCTTTATGTTAATCTCCCTGCAATTCACTCTGCGTTAATCTCCCTGCAATTCAGTCTTTGTGTTAATCTCCCTGCAATTCACTCTTTGTGTTAATCTCCCTGCAATCGACTCTTTGTGTTAATCTCCCTGCAATTGACTCTTTGTGCTAATCTCAACCTGCAATTCACTCTTTGTGTTAATCTCCCCGCAATTCACTCTTTGTGCTAATCTCCCCGCAATTCACTCTCTGTGTTAATCTCCCTGCAATTCACTCTTTATGTTAATCTCCCTGCAATTCACTCTGCGTTAATCTCCCAGCAATTCACTCTTTGTGTTAATCTCCCTGCAATTCACTCTTTGTGTTAATCTCCCTGCAATTCACTCTGTGTTAATCTCCCTGCAATTCACTCTTTGTGTTAATCTCCCTGCAATTCACTCTTTGTGTTAATCTCAGCCTGCAATTCACTCTTTGTGTTAATCTCAACCTGCCTTGATTCCATTGCCAGTTTATCTGTGTGTCACGTCACCAAAAAGAACAGCACCTGAGCATCGACTTGTCCAGCGTGTTCTCTCTCTCTCTCCCCCTCTATTTCGCAGGAGACGTTCCAGCATACAGGAATGTGATCAAATCCCCGAGGAGAGCGATGATGTGTTTTTTGTAAGTCAGCAAGCATCGGGTGGAATTGGGGTCGGAGGTCATGGGAGCCACAAGAGAAAGACCGTCAGCTTCAAGAACCGGCAGCGAGGAGGGGACCACAGCAGGTGTCAGATGAGTCGACTGGGAAGGTGTGGAACGAGGAGGGGGTTTGCAACGTCAACCAGCTCCAGGACAGAATCGATGAAGAGTGAAGTTGACGGTCAAAGGGGTGGAGGATGGGGACAGCATAAACAGCAAGATCAGAGTAATGAGGGGGAAGGGGGACCGGACAAGAGTGGAGGAGGGGAGTGCAGGTGGCGTGGTGGTCGACAGATGACAATCAAGAAGGCGTTTGAAGATCAGCAACTGATGCAGTTGGAACAGCAGTACCAATCGTTGATGAGTATTGAGAAGGTCGAGACGGGAAGTGTAAGTGACATCATACTTTTGGATAAAACGAGATTGGTCGGTGCATCACGTTGTCCAGGAAAAATGAAAATGTTTTTACTGTCAGACAGAAATTGACGACGGGTGGACCAGATTGGCTATCGAGAAGAAAAGTGGTCGTCGTCACCGAAGTGATGTCAATAAAAACCCAAAGTGTGCCAGAAATGAAACCAGCTTCGAGTCTGATGGATTTTTTTCTCATCCAGGACAACATTTGTGGAAAAAGGCTGTGCCATAACGTTGTGTAAGTTCCAATGTCCCCACCCAGGGTGCAAAGTTTGGTGAAATCTGACGCAGATTGGCAGAGAACCAAGAATATAGGTTACAGTGTTTGATTTGAGGGGAAGTGGCAAATACTGAAATGGGGGTTGGGTTGATAAGAAAAGTCACCTGGTCGGTTGGCTGTATCTCACAAATCAATGGAGACAGCATTTCTCAGCTGAGGGCAAAGGAGAGCAGGATTTCAGGGGCGCAAATCCCTCTTGAGATCTGGGGGGGGTTAGTTGCCTCAGGGGCCCTTTTTCACGGAAAAAAGGGGCCCATTTGATGAAGCCCGCCGCAGGCGCCACGGGGTCTGGGGCTGAAGAAATTTTGAAATTCGAGTGTTCATTTGGGGCCCAAAATTGATGTTTCTTTCAAATTTTTGGGACCCAAATCAGCCTTGAAATGATGGGCGCACTTTTATGGTTTTGCAAATTTGAGGCCCATCTGCAACAGGCCTATGCACGAAAGCCTGATTTTCCAAATGGAAATGTGCGTGTGCAAGAGACGCTTTCTGAAATTCACGAAAGCAGATGCAAAAACAAAAGCGATGGGTATGCCTCCAACAAAAGAAGGCCAAGAGGAGCAGTTAAATTGTAAAACTAAATTGTGAAACAAAGTCGGGGGCACGCGGGGTCTGGGGCGGAGTTCTTGGCTCAAGTGGGATGCCAAGGGACAGAGCCTTGCAGAGTTGCAGAGCCTAAAAGTTTTAGCATGGTGTCTGGGAGTACCACAGAGGTGTGATAACTTTTAGGAATTTCAACATGCATTTCGGGCCGGTTTTTGGCTATTTTGGGCACCATTATGGCCAGGGCTGTGTGGTCAGGCTCATACATACGGTGTCATTAAAATTTGTACAAATAATGCTGCTTCTATTCTCCCATATGTGTAGATTCAGGCTGCTGCCATTGCAGGTGCTTTGGCGTTCATTTTTCTTTTCTTTTCCACTGGACAGACTTGTTTTTTTTGGAAATGAGGGTTTTTTAACAGTGGCTGGAAGGTCACGATCTGGATTGATTCCCTTGCTTTTTCGGGGCACAAGAGCGGTTTTTTTCGGGTCGGCGGCAGGGGCGCTCTGTGGGGTTGGCAAGAGGGCCCAACCTCCCATAATTTCACCAATTCAAATTGTTCGTCATACGATATCATTAAAATGCGGTCAAATGATGACTTTGCTTTTCACATTTTAGGAATGAGGCCGGCAGGTTGTTTGCATTTATTTTTCTTTTCCATTAAAATCTGCTGTGTATTTTTTTTTTTGTTTTTTTTTTAGAAATTGAAGTTTTCTGAAAGCTGGAGCTGGATTGATTCCCTTGCGGTCTATTAGGGGCCCCAGAGGGGATTAATTTGTGCCCGACGCATGGGCCCTTTCTGGGGATGGCAAGAGGGCCCAAATCTACCAGAATTCCATGCATGAATAAAATTTATTCATTATCATAGCATTACCTACACGGCGTTACCATATTGGCAGGTTGGTGGTTGGCACTCGCTTTTACTTTCCCACAAGTCTGTTGTGTTTTGCAGGTTTTTTTGGATATGAGGTTTTTGTATTGAAAGCTGGAGCTGGATTGATTCCCTGGTGTTCTTAGGGCCCCAGAAAGCTAGCTGGATTGATTCCCTGGTGTTCTAAGGGCCCCAGAGGGGTTAATTACAATAAGGGCTGAAGCAGGGGCCCTCTGTGGGGTTGGCAGAGGACCCAAATCCACTAGAATTTCATAAGTAAAATTTTTTCGCGAGCAGAGCATAACCACAGCGTTACCATAGCAGGCGGTTGGCACTCACTTTTACTTTCCTTTTTTAGTCCTTTTTTTGCAGTTTTTTGGATATGAGGTTTTTGTGTTGAAAGCTGGAGCTGGATTGATTCCCTGGCGTTCGAAGGGCCCCAGAAGGGGAAAATAAGGGCTGAGGCAGGGGCCCTCTGTGGGGTTGGCAAAAGGGCCCCACCCCCTCCAGAATTCCACTGACCGAATTCTGGGGGGGGTGAACCCCCCCCAACCCCCCCCATGATTTGCGCCCATGATTTCAATTCATATCACGGGTGAGTCAAATGCCATTGACACATGACATGACACATGCACTTATACAGCACTGAGCACCCACCTCAGTCTCACTTTGGAATGTTATATTCATTATAGGAGGCTTAAACATGTGTGAGGAAATCTTAAATCATGTCTATGAAAATGCAATGGCCCTGAAAAGTGGGGATGCAAAGAGGTTGGTGATATATTTTCAGATTTTCTTCTCACGGTGTGTTGGCAGAAATGTTTTTGCTTGCTCCAGACGGGAGATAATTTTCATGTAAGTGCAAGAGCATTGAATTGTCATTCTAAGCTAAAATGCTCCTATCTATCACATATCAGGAGAGACATTTTCCCAATTCATTCTGTTCCTGTTTCTCTTGTGAGTCGCTTGCATTGTGCTGTCACTGTGTAGTTCTGTCTCTGCATTGATTTAGGTCAAATTGGATGTCTATGTCAGCTATATCAAGTCATCTGGTATCAAACTATTTACGCTGATGATGTTGATGATGACAGTCTACCAACTCTTCTCTGTTGGATCCAATCTTTGGTTGACAAGGTGGTCAAATGAAGCAGGAACAGATGCTGCGTCTGCTGCCAAAAAGAGGGATCTCTACCTTGGCATCTACGGATTGTTGGGATTTGTACAGGGTGGGTTAGCCGTTTGGTTATCAGTTTCAAATTTCAAGCTTTCATGATATACATATCTTCATGTGGATGAGGGGCAGGAAGGGAAGGGTAGAAAGGAAAAAACATCCCATGCATGCATCGAAAGAATGTGTTTCACGATTTTTAGGGAGGCCGTAAAATCATGGATATATCGATGTCACCATCTCAACAGTTCGCTCGAAAGTCGTTTTGGGGTACATTCGCTTGTTGCAGATTTTCCAATAATAATTGTGTCAAATCCAAATGAGCAAGCCCAAGAAATGCGAACCAATATGTTTTTTTGTCAACAAATACCATCCCATCCCACAGCCAGCAAAAGAATAATTGTACTCTGAATTTTGACGATGAAACAGAATGCACAATGTTCGGCTGAATGAATACTCAAAAGTAATTCGGAATTCCAACAGAATAATTTAACCTTCTTAGCCTAATCTCAATCTTCGATCTCAAATCCCCCCAAATATTTTAGAAATGATGAATGAAAGCATCGCCAGGGCTTAAATTGTGGGGAAAACCCTGCAGGAGAATGCTGATGCATATCGCATTGAGGGGAACTTTGACCTTTGGGGAAACAATGTAAAACGTTTGTGGGATGCTGTTCCCCCACGAATCCCCTTCAATTTGAGCCCTGATCATCACAAAAAGAATTTAGCAGAAATTTCAGAGCAAAGAATTCTATTAACTTGTGGTCGACAGGTGAGTTTAATGATTTCCACAATTGGTTGAATCTGGTTCATGTTGCCAACAAAACCATCCCGTCCTCAGCAGTCGGCTCTGAGGATGGGTCTGCGATTTTCTCTCTCAATGTGAGCAAGTTTCGACCAATTGTGGAGCGGAAATCATCAAACTCACCTGTCTTGTTGGGTGGGAGTGATCTGAAGTTGAAAAACCCTCCAAGTAACTGACCTTCCTTCCACACTTCTCAATTCTATAACCGTTTTAATCTTTGATCTCGTGTATGTGTGTTTTGACCTTAAACATCTTGCCTGACATCCTTGACCATAAACATCTTCATATTTTTTCTTCTTTCCCTCCCTTCCTCCCATGGCCATTCTGTGGTGTTCCGTACCGTCAACCAACAACCAACCAACACAACACAGGCATAGGAATATTGTTCGGTACAATCGGTCTCTTCATGATGACCATGTCATCTTCGATGAAGCTCCATTCTGTTGTCATTCAACGCCTGTTTCATGCTCCAATGTCATTCTTCGACACCACCCCCATCGGAAGGATAATCAACAGAATCAGTCGTGACGTCGACATTCTCGACAATGTCATTCCTGTAAACCTGCAAGCTTGGGTCAACTCCGCCTTCACTGTTAGTGTTTCTTCCAATTATCATTCGATTTTGTAAACTGCAGATGTTGGTTCAAACTGCTCGCCTGTGGCTCCAGCTACCTTAAAAACTAACTGTTCCTTTTCTCAGTGGCTTACTCAAACAAGATATCTAAATAAGCAGTTGCAGGATCACGCGTGCCGATGCATACGAAATGTTCACTCGATTCAATGACATGGGACATTCGAAACCACCCTGTGAGGACACCTCAAAAGGGAGAAAAGATTCCCAGTGGAAGCGTTGCAGAAGTCATTTTCTGTCATTCCCATTTCGAAATAAGCTTTGGGGTAAGCAGATCTGCTGTCTGTATCAACAGTTGCCTTAAATCCCATGCCACGACGGGCATTGAAAAATATTTGAGAAATAATAGTTTCCCTAATCAAGCAATAGATTTTCTGGCTTAAACTGAACAATACGAACAAGAGAAAATAATGCTCAAGTGCATTATCCATAGCTGCATGACTTGCATGGGCTTTATTTACACCCCGTGCTCTTGATTGATGATTTTCTCCACTTTTTTACCCCTTCCCAACCCCCACAGGTTGTGACCACATTGCTTGTGATCAGTGCCAGCACGCCCTGGTTCATTATCTTCATCATACCTACCCTCATTCTCTACATGCTAATACAGGTAAGCAAACATATTGGCCATGTCCACCGGGTTGGAGATGTCTGTTTGTCAACTTACTGCAAAGTGGTGTGCGATAATCCCATCGGTCAGAGCTCCGTAATTGGGAACTGTCCGTGGAGCTTTTCTCGTAATCTGACTTTAAGACTGATTATGACTTTAAGACTGACTTCTGAAGAGTGCTGCTGGCTGCAATGCGAAAAGATGGAAAAGATAAAACATGGCAAAACATTGGTTTAACTTGTTGACAACATGACATAAATCAAGTGAAAGATCAGAGGATTAGAAAAATCATTCCTCATTCCACTCTGCGCTGATCTCGTCAATAAGTATGTTTTGTAAAAATAATTGCATTATAATTGCACGCAAAGGTGAATTTCAAATGATTTGAAAATGTGATTCTGCATGAATCGCAACACTGCTCATTCTTTGTTGATACGAAATTTCCACAGCGTTTCTACATGTCTACATCACGTCAGTTGAAGAGATTCGAATCAGTTTCCAGATCACCACTCTATTCGCACTTCAACGAGTCAATTATCGGTAAGTGATTTCCACAATTGGTTGAATTGAATCTGGTTCAAGTTGACAACAAAACCATCCCGTCCTCAGCAGTCGGCTCTGAGGAAGGTTTTTTTTTCAGTTTGTTTTTTTCCTGGCAATTTTAAAATGGGTAAAGCCCCATCAGAATATGCAGATTTTTTGCACCAGACTTTTTTTGATGGTCTGTCCAAAACAATGTGCAACCTGCAACAATGTGCAAAGGAGAGCATTGGAGCAATGACCATTGTTGCAAGTGACCATCTGTTTTGGACAGATCATCCAATTTCAATATGTTTGGGATTTTCAGAAAAACGACGAATCCAGGCATCTCATTGGAAAAGCAGAATTCAAACTGCCTGCAATTTTTTTCACAATCGCGCGGTTAAGCCAATTGAAATTGTAAAATGAGAAAAGTTCTGCTTTCTGTGGTATTGCCCAATCTTTGGCTCACAGTCCGAAACGCGAGCCAGCTAGACGGATGGCATTGGACTTTCTTTTGAGCACAAACTGAACTTTAAGAATACACCAAAACACTTCGGCATCTGGGGTCATCAGCTCCTAGGAATTGCGAAAAACTGGCAGAGAATTTTTCATGTCAAAAGATTTCAATCGATTTCACAATGCCATTGCGTGCGTTTTCAGGCCATTTGATTTTTGTTTCAGGGAAAATGTTAATGCGGTTTCGCCCTCTTTACAAAAACCACAGCCTTGTTTGATAAATCCGCGAGTGCGTGGATCCAAAAAAGTTGCAATGGATTCGAATAAAATGCAACGACATGGCTGGTAGGAGCCCAAATTGTCAGATTGATGTTTCCCATTAAAAAGACCAAACTGTTTTTTACAGAGCTGTGGGTTTAAAATTATAAAAATTGAAGTCCAATATATGCTTCATGAATGGCTCCAATGCATAAGCAGTGATGGAAGTATGAAGGCATAATGGAAAAAGGGACATTCTCAGCTAATTGCGGATAATGGAGAGATACTCGTAGATGGACAGATTTTTCATTGTTTGGCGCTAAGCTTCAAATCGTTGGCCAATTTGGTGCATGGATTTGTGTTGCAAGAATTTCATTTCTGCATGCAACGTGCCTTGCCTGCGACACCCCTTTTCCATTGTTGCAATGGGAACGGTGCGGGGTGGGTGCAGATGACCATTTGCTGAATTATGTCGATTGGGTTCCAAGCTGAGTGGTATGAGTGGAAATGGTAAAAAATATTGTTCGTGCCACGCCGGGGAGCACAGCCAGGAACAGTCAAATTGCAATTTCGAGAGAGGGTGATGTTGCTGAGCATGGTTGAGCGCAAACAAGTTGTGGACAATGAATCAGTTCTGTTACGGGTTTTGCTTCTTCAAGGTTGCCTACCTCCTGTTGAACCAACTGCCTCCAAAGTTCATGTGCTCAAAGTGGGACGGATGTTTGGTCCTTTTGAGTTTTGACCCCCTGGTAAACGAATTGCCAACCGTTGAATTTTATGATCATGGAAGAAAAAATCTTGAAGAGCCCCCACGAAAGTTGTGTTTTAAACTCTGAAGACTGTCTGAAATGTTATGCATTTGTGAATTCCGACAATTTCCACCCAGCTCCAGCGCATGACATCACCATGGAAGACCATTACAAATCGATCCCAACTTTAGGTCACGTCACGGACAGGACAAATCGTGACGTGACCGATGACCGTGACGTGAATGTTGATCCAATGACAACAGAACAGCACACAAACAACAATATCACGTGGAGAAGAAATCTCCACACTTGGCCACTTGATGAGTGCAACAATGAAGAAAGGGATTTACTGGCTGCCTTCTGATTATTGACAAGTAATTAATTCTTGGAGCATAGAGAAGGGAAGGAAGGGAGGAAACTTGGAGAGGGTTGTTTCGATGATCTAGGATCGCTTTCTCCGAGGGGTGAGTTTGACGGTTTCCTTTCTACATTCAACTGAATCTGGCTCACGTGTGGAGGTCATCGTTGTCCAGTATTCACTCAGAGTTAACTCGACAGTCGGTTGAGGGCAAGGCTGTGATGGTCTCCCAACTTCAGAAAGATTTCCACAACAATGTCAAGAGGAGAATGCCAAACTCATCCGGCAAGAGTGATGTTTTCCGTAACCCTTATACTCCTACATTCATCCCATCCATTTATCATTGTTCAAGTCCTTTTCTTTCGTTTCCATTCTCCCTATTTTTGCTTCTTCAATCAATCAACCAATCAGGAGTTGCCACGATACGATCTTTCAGGCAGGAGAAGAGATTCATCTCTGAAACAGAGGAGAAAATAGATAAAAACCAGATGTGCTACTTTCCAAGCATTTCTGCCAATCGGTTGGTCGGTTGGTTCATTTCATTTTATTCCATTGTGTTGCAATGCAATCTTTTTATACTGCTAAGTGTCATCCACTGTCTCGTGTTTTGCCTGTCATATTATGACTGGGCAGAGGCAATTAATTTTTAATTAATTAATTAATTGATTCAAGCATAAGACATTGTGATCAGCAGCCAGTAGCCACATTTTTGGAGGTAACTAATTTGCAGTTTGCCTCCATTTTTCGTAATTTCGTTAACCTCACACCGCATGTTGCTTCTTTGTCAACCTACTTCTTGGTGTCCAACAATTTGGTCAGCAGAATGTCTCCGAAACGTGACTTTATCCAAAATGTGGCTGCTGAATGATTCGATTCTTTTCTGTGAAAACTCACCTGCTGATCAGCTCAGTTAGTCAAGTGCCGGAGACAGAACTGTCGATGCTGGCACCGAAGCTCGTACAGGCCGGCCGTAAAAACAGGAGCCACAAGCCTGGGGAAAACTGCCAATGAAAAGTAGAAAAACAAAACTTACAAAAAAGGCAGATTGAAAACTGGTAGAGCCGGGAAGAAACCCAATCAAAATTGGATGAAAAAGCCATGTAAATGGAACTCTCTTTCTAACCCAATGCTCTCAAAGAACCACCCAAGGACTGCTAACTGAAAGTGGTGGTTCATTAATTGCGCTGTTAAGTGTTAACCATGCCTCTGGCAATCCGATGCCTGCAAGTGCTTGGTCGCATGAGGTGGGATGTGCTCTGGGCAGTCATCAGTTGAAAGACGGTTAAGTTTTTTTCCTCCCGATCAACTCCACAGATATTAAAGAATTTAATTTTTCATCTTCAATGCAAAGTGGCACTTTTATTTCTACTTGAATATCAGAGGAAAAGGAGACACTTGAATGGTATCGTAAAGACACATTTTCTTACGTCTTGTGGGCATGATTGATTTCCGAGGTCAACCTCAACATGTAACTCTTTCCAGATGGCTGTCAATTCGGTTGGAAATGGTCGGAAACATGATCATCCTATCTTCATCATTGTTTGCTGTCTTTGGCAAAGAGTCACTTAGCACTGGTTTGGTCGGCCTCATCATTGTCTATTCTCTTCAGGTCAGAGACGCAACCATGGTAACAAATTGTGTAAACACGGAGATTGCATTTCAACAGAATATAAACCACTAACTCAACGCCTCCTGGGCCTCCCAATCAATTTGAGGTGTGACGTTCCGAGAGTACTGTCCCTGTAACTTGACGAACGATTGAATTGCACGAAGACACTGTGGACAACTGTGCCGGGGCTGGGAAATTCCCCATCAGAAGAATCTTACGAGTCCATATTCGTGTACTCTGAGTCGTTCGCCAACGGGTGTGATACCTCGAATATGTCACACCTCAAACCGATTGGGAAATAATTTAAGGTGCATCGTTGAGGATGATATATATTTTCAGAGCAAAGTTCGAAACCCTCGTTACATGTTGAAATGATTAAAATAATTTCAGCCAGCTAGCTGTTGTCGATGCTGCAGGCAGATGGGAACTGCATCATCTTCAGAATCCTTTAGCTGTGGTTTCATCATAATTGTGATAAAACATCTGAAAACTCAGTTCTGGTCAGAAATTCTGTTGAAAAAAATGGTTACGGCAGGCTTTTGGTTTTTCGAGAGAGGGACCGGTTTGGCCACTTATGGGGGGGAC
>JASGXE010009696.1:0-16105 GCA_030068105.1 Sinentomon sp. SZTP_YWyxl
ACCTGGCATTTTATTTCCACTTTGGGGTAGGTTCCTCTACGGAACTGTTACCATAAATTTATCTTTAGGCCTGTGTTTATGAATAAAGCTACGGTAAACCCGGTACAATTCACAGGCTGTCAACAAAAGATCTGATTTTGATATAATCATTCGGGTTCACTCCAATCAAATGTGCATTCCAGGCCACTGACCATTCCAGCCAGACATGATGTATGTGGCTTCGATGTCAGACTGAGTGCATTCTGACAGTGCAAGGTACCACACACAGGTTGATGATCAGTCAGCCATGAGTCATTCCATATGCTCACGTCAGACATCCAATCCACATGACTCTCACACAATACATTACACACCGTGATGAGTCACCCCAGCCAGCGCAAGTGCGTCCTCTCCATCCTCCCCCCTGCCCCGCTCACTGTTCAATGATTGGGGCTTAATGAGGACCAACAGATCATCACACACAACTCTCAACACTGCTGACCAGTCCGTTCTTGAGAACAGAGCAGAACACGGGACTGTGACAGGATTGCCAGCCGTTTTCAAGGTCCCAATTCCCTGACTTTTCCAGGCTCGGTACCAGGAAATTCCAGGCCCTTTTCCGGCACCGGCCTGGATAAAATTTTCAAATGTCGGGACTTTCGAGTCATTGTAGGCTCCACCACCCCTACACTGACATGTCAAAAGCAGCTCTAAAAAAATGTGCTAAAGCAGTCCATGAGGAGAGCCGAAAATGGAAAAACCAAAGTGTAAATATTGCAAAGTCATGAAAATTGACAAGACACAAGTGAAAGTGTAGTGACAAACAAAGATTGTTCAATTCCATTTTTCATTGCAACCTTTGCTTAAAAACTGGAACATTTTCATTTCCCTAACTTTTCCCTGACTTTTTTGGTTGGAAAACGCCTTGAATTCTCTTACTTTTCCAGGCCGTATTTTTAAATTCCCAGACTTCCAGGTTTTCCAGGTGGCTGGCAGCCCTGTGTGATGACGTCAATGGCAACGTAACATGACTCAATCCATATGAAGTGGAATGAAAATACAGTCAAACTCATCGCCCATCTGCTGTAAGGAAAATTAAACAATCCTCATAAGTAGTTTCCTTCCACCCTTCCCTCCTTCATCACTCACTGCCCACAATATCATCAGTTATGATGAAAACCCTCTCATCAAAATACAACGGCAAATGTGTGAATTATTTCTGGTCAGTTCTTTGTCCACCCAGAGAACAGCATATTGGGCCGATTTTTTAAACGAAGCCTATCTTTTAGGCCACGGATTCTTTTCTTTTTGTGTACAAAATTGCATTGAAAAAGAAAATAATTCGTGGCCCAAAAGATGGGCTTCGTTTTAAAAATCGCTCCATTGTGTCCATTTATCAAAGAGATTCGGGTCCTTTAGGATGGACAATAAACAGAACAAACGACTTGTTTGACCACGCTAACCTGGTCGATAACCAGAGGAACAAAACAGCAAACGAAAGACGAACGACAGAGAATTCACAAGCGCAAGTTCCAAGAGCTTCTCTTTCTTGTTTCTGGTGGATGAACAAAGCAGTGCCACCACACCACCCTGTGAGGAGGGAATTTTTGTTATTTTGACCATGACATCACTGTGTGTAGTGTTGGGCTTTAATTGGTTGGTAGGTACATCAAGTTAAATGTTATGGTCAGTGGTGAAATGGTAAAATTTGCCCAGACCATACTCTACCCATACCCCCCAATGGGTATAAAATTGGCCAGGTCATACGCCCAATGTAAAAGCATTGGGCGATTTTCTTTTCAGGCCATACTGTGACTGCTGATATTTTTCGTATACCATACTCCGCATGGAGCTGCGTATGGGTATGGTTTTGAAATGTTCTGCAAGGTAAATCAATCTCGATCAAGTCTGTTGTTGAAAAAAGGAAGAAAAAAGTAAAAAAACAGTGAATCAAAAAACGTTCATCGCACCACATCTGCTTGAAAAGCACAAGTAGAAACACAAATCTGCAGACCAGTGGGCATCAATAATAAGGAGAGCACTCGTGAAAATGCTGACATTTTAAATTAATTATTGTACTCGTGGAAATACAATACTGACACTCGTGAAAATACAACACTAGTTGTAATTAACAAAAAAAAACTGATCATGGAGCATGACCATGACAACCAATTGTTTGCAGCTGACAAACCAACTTGCTATGTTTTTGATTGGTAACTGTTATTATCAGTGGACCCAGGATGCCATGTACTGGTTAAGATGGATCAGGATCCCACCCAATCATTGCGCAATCAATTTTACGCTCAAATGACCCCTTTCCTCCATCCCCCCGTTTTTAGATACTTCAAGTGAGTTACGGAAAGGGAAAAATAAGTCAGCTGATGGATAGATAGGTTGATTCGAATTTACATGAATTTACATTAAATGATCGTCGATGATTATTTTTAAAGTTTTGTCGTAGATTGTTTTCGTTTCCTGTAAGTCTATTTCTTTTACAAAATCACATTAAAAATAAAAAAACCAATCCATCCGTGGAATCAAAACGAGGCAATCCTTGTTTGTGAATTGAGACACTCTGCAGGGCTTGGATTTATGCCATCGGAACAATCAGCAGTCGTTCTGGTCGGTGGCAGGAAATCAATGGTAAGTCCCTACTGGCGCACGGCTGTCAAACAAACATCTTTCTGTCCCGGCCTGGGAGTTTCGATTCGAAGTCTGCCTCAAACTCCTCTTTCGGCAAACAATGGCTCTGCACAGGGTTGGTTTTGTAATTATTTCAGGTGTCATTTGCATTTTTTATACAACGGTATTTCCGAAGAAATCTGCCAATGACGTCATGCCATTGCCTCCAAAATTTTGTCTTTCTCATTGGTGCGACCTTTTACATGTTCACTGGCCTTGCTTGTTTCTCTCTCTCCCTCTTTCTCCCTTTGGCTCTCCCACACTACCCCTCTCTCAGACCCCCCTTGTCGCCTCTTCCACCAGCTTGACTCATTCGTTTTTTTTTTTTCATGCTTTCTCTTGTTTCGTCACTGGCAATTTGGACTTTGCATCGGCATGTCGACTCATATTAGTCCCATCTACTTGTCACCTAGCAATAATTATTGCTGTTGGTTGATCACATTTATAATTTCCCCATCCAATTATGTGACCATCGGCCATTACATTAAATGTTGAGCAATGAATGTCACATGTGTCCCTGTCCAGGGAGTTTACCTGAGAGCATGAACGACTTTGAACGAGTGTCCTGGTTCTCTAGAAATCGAAACGCCCAGAAATATACACCTTGCCAAATTAACAGTTGCATTTAGCATTGTGCATCTTGTTTGCGGACATCCCCCAGATTTCGACCAAAGCACCCCTAAAAGTCTGGCAAACCCAAAAACCTCCCTCACCAGACAGTCGGAGTCAGCAAATCTGATGCCAATGGATGAAGAGAGGGGGAGGCATGCAGCTTTATGCTTCTGGGGGTGGGAAATGCTTCCAAACTCTTCAAAATCAAGTGCTTCTTGGAGGGGGTTGACAAATCAATGCCCCCACAGCAAAATAATGGTCAAACCACATCTGCCGCCATGCCCATTTGTGCTCTGAACCATCAAACTGCAGCAAAACCAAGTCAGTGAGGGATGTAGGTAATCGAAATCAATTTCACCATAAAGTCCGATAGGTACCTATACCTACCTTTTGTTGGTACCTACCTTGGAAAACATGCAGGTACCTTGACCAAGGTACTGAACTTGCCTTCTCAAACAATATCAAAACAAACAGGTCCAAAACAAACCATCAAAACCCCCAAAAATTTAAGATAATCGATGATATGACACAAAGAAAAAACTGATCAAAAACAGATCATAGTTAACAAGTTCTAATGTCAAAGAGGGGTCAGCCCTGTCAGCTGGAATAACGAAATCGAACTAGGGAAGGTAGGAAAAATACTTGCTAATGCTACTAGCAATCACTTGGCATAAAAATAAGGAAAGTTTGAATCAAGGACGTGGCAATGTACGCAGTGGACCCAAGGAGAGGTAATGAAGTGCCCCAAGGCCAACCATTGCCGGCCCAGTTCTTTGTATGTCAGCGTTCAATTGGATCAGAGGAACAGCGTAACTGGCACCACCTTCAGCCGACTGAAGAACGCTCAACGGAATGAGATTCGTCACACCAAGCCTAGCAAGCGCCTGCGACGTTGACGGATTGCGGAGATCAACGACGGGAATCGCCATGTCGTTTGCCGACGGTGAGTCACGGTGAACACGCTGACGATGGTACTGGAGTCCCGGTAATGTCGGAAATGAAGAATTACACTGCGTACAGACGTACGGGAAACGTGAGGCGGCATTTGAAACAGTACCACCACCGGCTGCTCCCGCACCAGCCTGATTCATGCCATGGGCAGTTGACTTGTGCTGTTTCAATGTCTCCAGTGACGGGAACTGGAGTCCACAAAGGGAGCATGAAATCCGTCGGCCAGAGAGCGGAGGTGGCATCAGTGTTGACGACGCAGCTTCACTTGTCAAATCCACGGTAGGAGGACGTGGTGGCCTGTCAACATTGGTTGCCTGTTGGATGCCCTGGCTAGGCCGACGGAAGCCAAGGCCCGGCTGCAAACGATTCGGACTGCGATTGAGCACCTGTCCTTTCTGAGCACCACTAGCAGGTGTCACCGTTATTCCACGCGTTTGCAACAGATTCGCAACGGCACTCGCTTCGGTTCCCGTTTTCTTTGGTATTTCTTTTTCTTTGTTTGACAAGACGCTCAGTGTTATGGAATCAGTCAAATGAATGGTAGATTCGGTGGACGGTGCACCCCCACTGCTGCCCACTGCTGTTGCTCCTCCTCCTCCAGGCTGATTGCCTTGAACATTCTGTATGACTGGCATGCCTTCCGAACGCCTCTGCACGGCAATGATTTCGCAGTCGGTGTCGTTCTGCTGAGATGGTATACTGATATCTGTGCGGTTTCTTTTTGCAACAGGGGAACCCACCCCTCCCGCTGCACCCGGACTCATCATCCTCTTTTGTGGAGACGGGTGGCCGGGCCTGAACTGCATCTGAGATCTATTCTGGATCATGCCAGGACGGAGCCCCATCGGAACAGAAGCACCGCCACGTCCTCCGTGAACTGCCATGCGCCCAGCCAACCTCGGTTGACCGACCATCGGACGATGTTGAAACGACTGGGCAAAATTGGTACCCTTCGGAGGAGACTGGAAGCTGCCTTGTCCTTGAAGAATGGGCCTCAGTGGCGAGGTTGACTGCTGGCCGACTGGAGATGTGCGCATCTGGTGCTGGTTCGGTGAGTTGGGTGGCATTTGGTATGCTCTCAGTGGTGATGACGCACCTGGTGGCAGCGGCATGGCCACAGGAGACGGATAATGGCTGCCGGCAGTGGCAGTAGGATCAGGCATGCTTCCTGCAAATCTTGGCCCCATTCCTGGAGCACGGAACAAAGGAGGCGGATTCCTGGCTATGCCGATGCCGGCATTATTTATTGGAATAGATGCCATAGCAGCATTGGTGGAGTGAACTAAAGCCCTGTGTTGAAGAAGTGCCGACATGTTGCGAAACTTCATGCCACAAACGTTGCATGTAGCCTCCAGCTGATGCTGAGAACTAAGGTGCTCATCCAAGTCCAATTGGCTGTTGCACGTTACGTTGCAAACGTGGCACAAGAACACACCAGACTGCTGCGAATTGATGGGCGGATGCGGTTGGCTCAAATTGTCATTTGTGCCAGCCAAAGGAATAACGTCCATCGAGTTAGCTGGGAGCAGATTGTTCACTCCAACAGCAGCACCAGCCTGGCTTGAAGAGGAAAGAGGATCCAAAGCTGTCGATCCCATGCTGTCATCATCTGACATGCCCTGGTTACTTGCAGTCATCCTGGCAAAGTCCGAAATGAAGACGCGGCCAGTTTGAATTTCACTGTCCAGTGGTGGTATTTCGTGGGTCTCATCAACAGTTCCGCCTGCTTCTGAGTCAGGCGGGTTTGAAGAAACATTGGTAACAAGCTCCCCACTGTCTGTGGTAACCGCCGCTACTGTTTGTGGGGATCGGGGTGAGGAAGATGGAGTAATCATGTTGTCGAGCTCCTTACTCACTTGGTTGTACAAGTCCTCCTTGCTCACCGAGAAAAAGTCATCCATATTATTTTCGACCGTCGCAACGGCTTGAACAAACAGCTGCGATGTCGATGTCTCCGTAAGAGGGTGGTCGTCTGGTTCAGAGCTCCCCGTAACATGGAGAGCAGATGATATCTGATCAGTCTCACTCGAACTTGGCACAATGTGCTCTGAAGATGTCACAATTGGCACAGACATGCTCGAAACAACAGCATCACTGGCTTCACTGGTTGGTCTATGACCAACTACTGAATCTGGGAAAGATGGTGCACCATTGAAAATTCTGCCAGGAAACTCCTGTGTTTGGTCTGGATTTGACGAATTATGTCTTGGTTTTTCAAAGAAGTTCGTTTCACCACTATCTGATCGATCAAACCCAGTGGAAGAATCAGACGAAAACCCATTGCAGTGGGGTGATTCTTCGCCAGAACCCCCCACCCTTGCATTCCCTTCCCCACAGCTTCCTGATTCACCCTGAAAAGTCATCCCAAGATGCATCCCTTCCTCCGAATTAACTGCCTCCGTCCGGCCAGCTGGCCCATCCAAAACCTCCAAAGTTGGAGCCTCCGATGTCGCCACACTGGTAAATTTTCTTCGTCGAGGTAGAACAATATGTGACCTCACAGAGCCAACCTCTGAGACAGCAGTGTCTTGCAGGTGTGTCTGCCCACTTGAGCGGGTTCTGTGTGGACTCAAATGCGAATAGGGACCTCCTCCTTTTGAAACAGTAGTCGAATGTGGTTTGGTTGGAGATTGAAAGCTGGTGTGTTGACTGGAAGCAGTTCTTTGTCGGTCATGAGTTTTGGTGTTGGCAGTGTCAGTTAACAGGTCTTGAAATAAAAGCCTAGACACCAGTCCGTTTGGCGGTGTGCTGCAAGGCTTGTTGCAATCTGAATGTTTCGAAGCCTCGTGGCCATTCAAATCATCCTTCGAATCAAAACTCTCCGCACAGATGGAGCAGTTGTACGGACTGACAAGGTGGCAGTCATTGGAGTCGACACGGTGTAAATTGACGTGCTTCCTGAAGAGAAGTGGTGAATCCAAGTGGAGGCCACATGCACTGCAGCAAAATCCACGACTTCCCTTCCTGTTCTCTTCCTTCTCCCCCTTCCTGCTATTGTTATTATTATGATTATTGCTGTTGCTATTCAATGGGGAGCAGGCAGGATTGGGATTGCCTGGAAATTTAAAAAGAAAAACAATTACCAAAAAAAAGCAATCGGCCATGCGTTGATTAAACCAATCCGCTAACCTAAATTTCAGGTAGGTAGGGTAAATTACGGTGAATGTGAAGAGTCGTGAATATGTACATGAAAGCACTGAAATGAAGATTTATTGAACGATTTTGGGGAGCAATAGAATGGTGAATTTTAGGGGGTGCTGCCCCCTTGAAAAATCATGCGAGGTGATGCCATCTGCCCCCCAATTTAACGTTTCTAGAAGTGGCTAATAAGTGATGATAAAGCTCCAACATTGTGTAGAAAGAAGTTGGAGGATAGCATATCGAGGGAACGGAAAGGAGTGTCGCAGAAATTTTGAAGATAAAAAATAATGTCAAGTCAAACTCTTTGCGAAACTCAATTGCTGCCCTCCTCGCATGAGTTCGCTTGGACCAATAATTCACGCTGGTCCAGACCAATTTGATCGACCTTGCTCACTCTCACATGCTCATACTGGACACCAACACAATATGTCTGTGAAATGACTGATTTTTTTTTGTTTCAAAGAAAAAGTTTTAATAAACATTTACATCCCTTTTGCATCAATGCACTGCTGGGCATGTTCTGCCAATGGCAGCACAGATTTTTAACGTCGTTTTGGGGAATAGCTTCAATGATGACCCTCGTCATGGCTTCTTTAACACACGGGAATTTGGTTTTGGACTACACAGTAATGGCTACAACAATAACAATTTGTGACTTCAACCAACACATCGATGCTTTCCTTGGTAAGTGCTCTGCATGAATTTGGGGTTAATAATAATAATAATTTGTTGTTTCTTTCTGCAAATAAGAAATTAGATATGAATGCAAACAAAAACAAAAAAGGGGCAAAAATCATGTGATTAAATACAATTCAAATCCCCTAGAAAAAAACTTGTGTAACGCTGTCATTGATCTTTTGTTGTTGCAGTTTGGTTTCATAGGTAGGTAGGTACTCACACAGAGACAAGTGACGCAAAATGAAGGACGTTGAAGCACAATGACTCATTTTTGCCAAAAACTCGCATGCAGCGATGGTCCTGCGAGGTGGTAGGTGGTGCATCACAGTGCTACAAAAACCAACTTCCTGGAGCTCGATATTCGGGCCTCAATCGATCGATTTTCTCCCACAAACGCTCCATAACATGCAGATAATAGGTATTCTCCAGTGACATTTTGTCTCCGTGGGACGAATAACATGCAGATAATAGGTATTCTCCAGTGACATTTTGTCTCCGTGGGACGAATAACATGCAGATAATAGGTATTCTCCAGTGACATTTTGTCTCCGTGGGACGAATAACATGCAGATAATAGGTATTCTCCAGTGACATTTTGTCTCCGTGGGACGAATAACATGCAGATATAGGTATTCTCCAGTGACATTTTGTCTCCGTGGGACGAATAACATGCAGATAATAGGTATTCTCCAGTGACATTTTGTCTCCGTGGGACGAATAACACGCAGATAATAGGTATTCTCCAGTGACATTTTGTCTCCGTGGGACGAATAACACGCAGATAATAGGTATTCTCCAGTGACATTTTGTCTCCGTGGGACGAATAACATGCAGATAATAGGTATTCTCCAGTGACATTTTGTCTCCGTGGGACGAATAACATGCAGATAATAGGTATTCTCCAGTGACATTTTGTCTCCGTGGGACGAATAACATGCAGATAATAGGTATTCTCCAGTGACATTTTGTCTCCGTGGGACGAATAACATGCAGATAATAGGTATTCTCCAGTGACATTTTGGCTCCGTGGGACGAATAACATGCAGATAATAGGTATTCTCCAGTGACATTTTGTCTCCGTGGGACGAATAACATGCAGATAATAGGTATTCTCCAGTGACATTTTGTCTCCGTGGGACGAATAACATGCAGATAATAGGTATTCTCCAGTGACATTTTGTCTCCGTGGGACGAATAACACGCAGATAATAGGTATTCTCCAGTGACATTTTGTCTCCGTGGGACGAATAACATGCAGATAATAGGTATTCTCCAGTGACATTTTGTCTCCGTGGGACGAATAACACGCAGATAATAGGTATTCTCCAGTGACATTTTGTCTCCGTGGGACGAATAACACGCAGATAATAGGTATTCTCCAGTGACATTTTGTCTCCGTGGGACGAACTCCCGCAGTTTTATGCATTTCAATTTGTAGATACAAATCGATATTGTCTTCTCTCGTGACTTCCGGAATTCACAATTATTTCAATTTTTCATGTTCTGTGAACCCGGGGACTTCAATGTACCACTCTGGTGCTTTGTTTGAATCATTCTTAAAGCACCAAGTCTCGTCACCAGTTACCTACAATCGATTCCAGGAATGTGTAGCTGTCTAGCTGTTTCAATAAGAAGGTTCTTGCAATGTTCAACACAAACAATTTCTTGGTCCCTTTGGACCAAGAAATTGCTTGGCGTGAGGAACAAATCGAACACACTTTCCATTAATTTGTTTAAATCTTTTATCAAAATTTCGTGAATCATGTCTTTCGTCGTTTTAATTCCCCGCCAACCACCTCCCAATCGGATTCGAATCGAAGGCAATCATTTCTCTTTTTTTCCACCAACTCATCACGATTTTTTACTTTTGGCCATCCTGGCTTTGGGCCGTCATCACGACTGAAGACCATCCTGGAATCTCTCACCCTTAAGAGATAAGCAACTGTAACCATGAACTATTTTCATCGATTCAAATGTTTCTGTAAAAGTTTTGCCGAGCTTGAAACAAATATTTTTCACTCTGTTCCATCGTTTTTGTTACGAGACAGCAGAAAGTAACGACAACGAGTATGAGGTATTTCAAAATGCAAAACTTGACAATCCATTGAAAGACTCGAATGAAGATAGTCCGGTAGATAAACGGGAGATACACGTAAACGGCTCTCAGATTTCATCTTGATTGAATAGATGGCATCAATGGTTTTGGTCAAATTTAATAAGTTCAGTTTTTTCACAGACATGCTGAGATATGTAGGCATCTATTTTGGCACTGGTGACGAATGTCGAAATGCATTTCAATGGCCACTTTCGTATTCTCCTGTCATGCTTTGCCAAGTTCATTTTTCTGGGTATCTACACCTGGTAATTCTAGTCTGTGGATCTTCAGGGAGGACCAAGAATGGTGTGTGGCCCCTTTAAAGAAATGCCAAAAACAGGGCCACAGCGCAGAATATTGGGCACCCACCGCACTTGTGTCTCCTGTCCTCATTCACAGATTTGTTGAATATTGGACATTTCCTAGCCCCAAGCTGCTATTTTCTTCAAAAATATGATCCAGCTGAATTTTGTTCAAACATTTTCCTGATTTCCTTTCAAGACAATCTTAGCAGAACTCACTGAATCCGTCTCAAAATATCAAAACCCATTTCAAAATAGAAAACAAAACATTCTGGCCATCAAAAATTCAACCTCGAAATGGGTGCGCCCTCGAGAAACATTTTCATATTTTACTTCACCCTGTGTGCATGTGTTAAAAATACAATAATGTTTTTGGGTTCATGAGGTAGGAAGGTCTTCCATTGGGGAGCACAGCATGATTGTATCATAGCCTAAAAGGTCCAAGGGGTACATACCCACGTCGGCTAACCCTGGATCTCTTCTGGCCTATGCTCAATTGCCTTTGATAAAATTGCCAAGATCTTTTTCGTTGCTTACCTATCTTCTTCGGTGTCTTCTGGGTTATTGAGATGAACATTAGAAGATAACTACCTACATGCTAAAAACTTGACTTATCAGCTGACATAACTTGCGTTTCTGACAAAAAAATTGTGTTTTTGTCAACTGATGACACCCACCCAGCCAAATTTTACCTAATTGCTTTTCGGTAAATGTTCCCCGACGAAAACGTACAAGATGAGCAACTGAAAGATCTTGTTGGCAGTTTTTGAGGACTTCTCGAGCACCAACAGAAAACGATTCAGGGTGAACTGATGTGACATGGGACATGGTCGATTCTTTCACCGGGCCATCAAGTTCTCTTTTGCAACTGTAAATTTCTCCTAAGTTTCCGTACCAGATTCTTTTGGTGGTGGTGATAACAGTGGTGGTGTTCTCCCACTGTCACAGATGCCACTTCCTCCTCCACCAAAATTTAATCGCCGCCGTGACCTGCCACTGGAATTTGCTTCTGTAGGTCTTGATGATTGCTGTTCAGACTGTTGTGTTCTAACCATACACTGACTCATCTCTCTGAAAAAAATAAAATAAAATAGAATCAGGAACTTTCAAGACTGCCTCAACCAAGCTGCCTGAGCAAGCCTAACACGTTTCATGTCCAAAAAGAAAAAAAATCTTTAGTACGGTAGGGGCTGCATCAACCAAGGGTTGCAAAAAAGTCAGGAGCACAGGAGCAATGCTCCAGGGACGGATGATGTTCTATCTGTCGGTACGAAACTAATAAAAAAATACATGACACAGAAACAAGGCCAAGGGCCAAAAACAAAAAATACCACGAAAAAGAAACATTGTAAAAGACCAAGGAACCAAAAACGGCCAGACCACATCAAGATTCGGTTCATTCGGTTGCATTTGTGCTTTCGGTTTCAATAAAAAGTGAATAAAATGCAGTCTGTTCTTAGGACATCATGACATCAGGACTCTCAAGCCGACCAATCAGCTCGTGGCAATTTTTGAGTGCACATTTCAGTCCGGAAAACCACCAGACGTAACATTTATGATGCCGAAAGCTGTCCGAAACTTTGTGTGCATGCTGCAGAATGGCAATTATTGTGGGCCAATTTCAAAAAAATGGGGGAACGAACATCGTTATTCAACACATTGGCTTATTTCCCAACAGATCTGCATTGCTCAGGACTTTTTTTTTTTTTTTTTTTGAAAATGAGTCCGGACAATGGATTTGGAGGACACAAAAATGCGCAACTTTTGCAGGTTCATGGAACGTAAATTCTTGCGTCTCAAAAATTAGTTGACAAAAACAGCTTAAATTAGGTCCCTTAAAATCATGTTCCATGAAAACACACAAAATCGAAAAGTGCTCATTTTTGCGTTATTTCGAAGCTAGGCAAATAAAAAACACAACTGCCCTTTTTTCCAGGCAACGAAATTACAGGAAGGACAACCAAAAGAACAGCCAAAAGAAAAACGTTATGTGCCATGAAAACACACACAAAGCGGTGTTTTTTTTTTTTGTTCTTTTGAAATCCCAGGATGCTCACATTTGCGAAGGTTCAGTTTCAGATCGGTACAGAAAACAAAGAAATTGTGGATTCATTCGGTTGCAGTTACCTGCCTATGTTTTTAACACAGGCAGGTAACTGCTGTTTTTGTTTTCATTCGAAATTTCCCTTTTACCCTTAAATAAGCGAATGGAGCACGATAAGGGAACTGTTCACCTCACGGGCACTCTGTTTTAACGAAGATCCCTTGCAATTCAAGGAAAGAAGGAAATTGAGAAGATATTCAACTGATCGAGAAGTGGGTTTTCGTTGCAAGTTTCTTTTTAGGCCTACCCTGAAAAAATCAAAGAGTGCGACTGGGGACCAGATCACGACTGGCGCTCTGTTTAAACAAAGGAATCTGTGATGATGCAATAATTCTATAGGTATCCAGAAAGTGGGTTTCGGAAGTTAGAGGTAACTTCCGAAACCTACTTTCCGGATTTTCCGTTTTCCCACTCATTCACTAGCCGGCTGCTGGCCGGTGCAGCCGGCTAGTGAGAAATGCTGCAGATTGGAATTGCCAATGGGTATAACTGCGTCAGCCAGAGGGAAACTCACGTTAAGATTCCGAGGTGTGGCATGGACCTGTCTGCTCCTCAGTCCTTTCTGCTCCTCCAAGCTGGCCCACTCATAACCTCATTGGACATTGATAGCACTGCCATGTGTATCACCAAGTTCAGAAGTGGGGGCGAGCTAGTGGATGGTTGATTGTTACAACGAACTTTGGTTCTTGCAAATTCCCCCTTTAATACAGCTATTTCCAAGCCAAGGACAGCTGTCAAACCCGACAAGAAACGGGTGCACAATATCGTCAAATGAAATGCAGAATGCTGAAGCCAAAAATTAAACACAGTCCGTGCAAGAATCACACTGTACCTATGCATTTCACAAATGGTGGACTTTAGAATTGATTTTGGTCTGGCAAAATACCCTCCCTATCTACCTACGGCTCTAACCCCCTCGAAACGTGATGAGTCTGCTTTGGTGGCCAACTCTTCTCAGAGTGATCCATCAGCTCATTGCTCCAGTTTTTTGCAATATTTACGAACACGAAAAGCTCAGTTCTGGAGTATGCCTCTATAGTTTGGGACCCATACCGATTGGTGCATGTGGAAAAACTTGAGAGGATACAGCGTAGAGCAGCTCGTTTTGTATCTGGGTGCTATGCATTCACAATTAGTGTATCATCCTTGATAACAGAACTTGGATGGAGCTCCCTTGCCAAACGTAGGAAAGGTTGCTAGGCTCTTGGGACTTTTTCGAGCTCTGAATAATGTTGGTTGGTTGGTCCTGATATTAAAGAAAGTTTTTCACCTCCAACTTACAGAGGTCGCCATGATCACGATTTCAAATTACTCTGTAAGCGCCCTTGTAAGGATTTGGAAAGTTTTCGTTTCATTACCAAACAGTAAGTGACTGGAACTCCTTGGGACTAGGTGTTTTGGCAATGGGCAAGATCTAAGTATCCATTCTTTCAGGAGGAAAATTTTACAAAATTTAGGACTGTCAATTCGCAATGACTAAGCTTGCTCGATTCGCATTTTATTTCTCTGCTTGTTTCTGTTTTTGCTTCATTTAATTCAAATGTCTTTGTCTTTCAATTTGCGCCAGGTTTTCCTAGGCAAATTAACCAATAATAATAATAATAATAATAACCAATCTCAGATAATTAGATTGTTTTGCAAACATTGTGAAATGCCTAGGCACCAATGTTTTAATGATCCAAATTGGTTGATATGGTGTGGACACATTGTGTGCAGTGTTGTCTGCAGTGCTGGCACCATTTCACATCAAGTAAAATCGGTGAAAAGGCATCATCAATCCTCCTCCTTCGTCTTTTTTTTTTAAATTTACACATCCATATTTCGTGCTATTCGAGTAGGCAGAGCAGTTATTTCTCTCAGATGACGATGAGTCTTGGTGGGATTGGAGTGGGCACTTCTGTGTTGTCAAAATATTTCCTATCCAACCAAAGCAATGGTGATGGTAGGTACCTATTCGTTCAACTACAACACACACAACCACACCTAAGTGCAACTGTCATAAAAAATTAAGGACAGAACGTGTTGCACATTTTAGTCTTCGTCACCAAGATCCTTCTCCTCTTGACTCTCGACAAAATTATGCGAGCATACAGCTGATCAATGGATTTGATAGAGAGTCTGTCATGAGGCCGCTTGTCCCTTCCACAGGGCCATCCGTTTCGTAGCAACAGTTCCGGAAAGATGGGGACCCCCAAAAACAGGGAAAATGACCCCGATAGTCCCTGAGACACTTGGACACAGCCGTGGGCTTTCAAGTGTAAAACTGGATCGGAGTTGTCATTCCCGACTGCATCACATTCTGATAAAATCGAATTAATTTGAGATTTTGGAATCTTTTGGCTTCCAGGAAGGCCAACAGTTCACAAATTCGGAATTCCTCCGGAGTACAATAGCGACACCACCAAACTATGCTGTGCATTGGGCAGTGCGTGCCCTTGTCACCAACGAGTTGGGGTTGGCGGTGGTGTATTTGACAATTGACCACTGTCCACTGACGACAGCAACATTTGTTTTACTTGAACAAGTTTACTTGGGTGCAGGGCTGCAAAAAGTCGGGATCACGGGAGCATTGCTCCCGGGACCGTTGTGGGCCATCCGGGATCGAAATGACCCGGGGCACAAAAAAAGCTCTCCGATTTTCGTCCGGGATGGAAAGAAATGGAGACCGGCCAGCGAAGAAATCAACTTCTTGTGTTTTCGACCTGGATCGAAACGGGCTGATGAGCAAAAAAAAAACTCTTCGGCCGCTAACATGGTTGCTGCTGTTTTGAAAAATCGGAATTCCCTGAGTTTTCCAGGTTTTCCAGAAGGATTCTCAGTTTTTTCCAGGGCTTTTTTCGAGGGTTTTATCTGCGGACAAGACAAAAAATGGGAGGGTGAAGACAAAAATGGCAAGACAAGAATGTTTTTCAGGTGTCATCGTTGGAAATTTCAAAAAATGTAAACGAAAAAATGTTATGAAATCCTGTTTTCCATTTTTTGGCTGATTTTTCTGGAAATTTTCAGTTTTCCAGGGTTTTTTCCAAAAATCCCTGAGTTTTCCAGGTTTTCCAGGGTGTGAAAAAAATTCCCTG
This sequence comes from Sinentomon sp. SZTP_YWyxl, assembly GCA_030068105.1. Taxonomy (NCBI): domain Eukaryota; kingdom Metazoa; phylum Arthropoda; class Protura; order Sinentomata; family Sinentomidae; genus Sinentomon; species Sinentomon sp. SZTP_YWyxl. The sequence goes on from JASGXE010009696.1 coordinate 15,619, forward strand.
AGTATTCCAGGTTTTCCAGGTTGGTAGCAACCATGCGCTAAATTTGACCAGGCTCCGAAATCCGTGCTCCAAAAGACTTTTTGCAGCCCTGCTTAGGTGATCGTTCAGAGTTGTTCTTGGAGGGTTTCCGCCTTTCGGAAGGTCCCATCATTCAGGTTGTTTCCCGACGGATTTCCAAGTGTTTCACCGACTTTCAGGATCATTTTCCTGTTGATCGAGGGTCCCCATCAATCGGAGGCCAAAGCTCCGAACCAAATAACCCTCAATGCTCTTTCAGTTTTGTCCCCGGCGAGTCTTTGGGGTTTCTGCGACCAAATTCAAGGTCATTTCTGGCAGCTATCCAATTTTTTCGTCGAATTTTTTCTTCTTTTTTTTTTCTAGTTAGGGCCACAGCCATTGGGCAAAGGTATCCCCGGTTCATGCATCATTTTTGCCAATGGCCACACAAATCACAAAACAACAGGTAGGCCTATCAGTATTGAATTTC
>JASGXE010009697.1:0-26719 GCA_030068105.1 Sinentomon sp. SZTP_YWyxl
TGTGTCCATTTTCTCACTTTGCAAGAATTTTGGCTGGTTGTCTCAGTACAGCTATTTCCTTCGAAGTTGTCCGGTTTGGCCAAGTTTGCCTATTCATACAGGCGAAACAGTGAATACTCTAACTCACTGACAGCAATCATTTATTCTCTCTACTGCAAAGTCAGCGACAATATTGTAGTGCTGCTTGTTCCAGAGTAAATAGGGTATTGCGTGTAAAACTCTGGAGAGTTTCAAAGGACGTTGCTGTACAGTCACAGAAACAATAATGTACCCATTAATTACCCAACAATGCAAATATGCCCAGGGCTTAAAGTGAAAAATAAAAGAGGCTGGAGCTCCCTTTTCGGTAAAGGGACCAAAAGCATTCGAAAAAAGGGACCAACAACCAGGGGTACCAACCATTCCAGAATTTCGCAAGGGGCATTTTTAAGGGAAGCATCTGGGCTCGGACCCAGTCGGGGGCTGGGTTTGAGTCCCGGTGGGCTTCCAAGGGGCAAAGGTCCTGGTGGGTGGTTGTGGCATTGCCAAAGGGCAGGCATGGAATCTACAGTCATCTTAAAAAATGGGTTTGACACAAAGAAAGGACATGTGTTAAATGTGTATAATAAGGGACGGAGCTCAGCGCCGGCATTTCAGTGATGTCTGATGAAAAGGACTGCCGGAGCTCAGCTCCTGCGGCTGCAGGGACGGCCGGAGCTCAGCTCCGGTGGGCTCCGGCACACTTTAAGCCCTGAATTTGCCCATTTATCACATGCTGTTGGTGTCAACCAGACCAAAAACCCATTATGCCCATTTATGCTCACTATCCATTCATCAGGCAATGTGCCCACAACCCAACATCATGGGGTGTGGTCACTTGTAGTGCAGGAACACTTCTACAGTTGCTTTCCATGTGCAACTCCTGCTGATCAGTCAAACAGAATGAGATGGAGAGCATCCCACAAGACCGAGCCTCCACTGCTATGTCAGGCAAGCAACGCATCTGAATTTGCTCGGTGATAAAGAGCCATCTCAAATTTCCTGCCATTTTACATTTTGACCTCTTGTACCTAGCCTTTCAGGTGTCCAATTTCAGAAGGACAAACTCCACAGGCATTTCTGCTGAAGTTGAGCATTGCGTGGGGCAGACGCAGCAGAAATTTTGAATGCAAAAATGTGAAAAGAGGGAGCGAGCATGGAAGTTTCCATAACAAACAACTGATCAAGCTGCATTTTCAAAGTGCAAGGAACTGAATGCATATTCAATACTTATGCAGTGTTCAATTTCAGCAGGCCAAAACTTTACTTCACAATGCAAAAATGGACAAGGCAGTGCATGGATGGAAGTGCACGAAGGCAACATTTCGGAAAACAGTTCATGCGATGAACTATTTTCTGCCCATCAGTTACCCTGCCATTGCGTGTGACCTCAATTTAAGTGAGCGTGCCATTTTCTACCCCTGGAACGACCATATAAATTGGGGATGTTTTATGGAAAGCGTGGTTTCCTTGCAGTTTGGGTGGACAGTGACACAGATAATAGTGGTTGGTGCGCAATAACTAACTTCATGGACTCCCGCCAATTTATTGTCCTCTTCACCACATTTCGGGGGGATTGGCCTTCTTTGTGCTTCGTTCAAGCAACAAGGAGTCCCCCCAGACACTTGAGAAAAGGTTGACATCCCCTAAAACGTAGTGCAGGATAACACATTGAGTGAATTTATCTGGTTGATGCCTAGCCTACCAACCACTCTTCACAACAACTGTGTTTGGGGTGCATATTTCCCTTTGAATCACTGCTGACACACAGGGATATCTGGAATTTCTGCTTGCACAGTCAGTAATTAACCTTTTAAAGTCCAACTATAATCTGCTGTAACCTGTGTCACCAAGTTCGGGGTGCCGCATGCAGCGCTGTGCTTTCCACTTCAGATAGACCAGCTCAAGTGTGTGGCCTGAACTCGAAAGTCCAGAGTGCCACATAAGAAGGTACTCTGCTGCATGTCCGGTCTTTGTGTCTGGAACAGCAGGGCGCCAATGATGGCTCTCTGGTCTTGGTGCCACTGCATAAATAATGGATCTGGTTTGCGCAGTGCATCCATATGAGCACCAACGTACGGCGTTCTGGACCGGACAAGGTTAAAATACGAACTTTCTCAATGAAATATTGCCCCGTAAATAGCGATATGTCAGGAAGGAACCCTGCTCTTGACTAATCATAAATGAGTTATTAATAGCTATGATTATTATAGATAGTAGTTTATAATGATTAATAAAAAACCTAATTATGTTATCAGAGGTGGTGTCTATTTTCTTGGCCAAATTGTAGTTATGATTTGATGGATCAGTGAATGGCTTTTATATTATTGTATTTTTTGATGGATGCAGCGTTGGAATGTTGTAGAAATCTTGTTTTTCAGATGTACCTACTGCCGTATTCCACATTCCGTATTCGACACTCAGTTTCGGCTCAGACTATTTTTGATGGAGAGATTTGTGTTGAAAACTTTTATTTCTATGCAATGCTACTCATTTTTCACTGTCGTAACGATGCATCCGTCTGTTGAATTGACTGAGTCGAAGCTGGGTGATGGGGAATACGGCCGTTGTTTTCCCCGTATCCCCCGCCCCCGATATCTCGATCTCCATCCTGCTCTCACTGCATATTTCTGTTTTTCTTTGTAAATTTGTTGTTTTCGTTCTTTCGTTGTTTTTTTTTTTGCTCTTGGCTAAAAGTACTGCGGAAGGAAACAAAATTAGCTGTTTGCTGGAATTACCACTTGGAAGATCCGAACTGAGAATGCTTCGCTTCAAGTCAAATTTCCAGAAGACTGCTTGCTTTCTGCAAAGAATCAACGTTTCTCTTGCATTTTGTCATCAAATGATTTTCGGTTTCCAGTTTGGAGATGAAGAAATTGTGCACATTCACAAAAGCCATCTCTCCGTGGCGAAATTTTTCCTTCCAAACTCAATCGGGCTTTCGATGACAGTTCTAGGATGACACTTAGCATCCTTGTTACATACTCCCTCTGGTTTGACCAACTATAAAATCAGTGAATGGAATTTGAGGCGAGTGGAAGAATTGAGAAAATGTGGAAAAATAAACAAAATGGCGGCTGATCAAATTCCCCAAAGACCACATTTTTGTTTCTGTCTATCACTCTCAACCTTCATCAGTTGCCACATGAGAGGGGGCCGATGGTGGTGGCAAGACAAAACTGCACTCTCTGGGATCGGATCAACCAAAATAAAAGCAGAAAACCCTCTGCAGGGGAACATAAATCAAGAAAGTTGCATTGAAGCACCATTCCAGGGTAAGCCTCTTTAACTGATCAACATTCAAAACTCAGAGCTCAAGTCCAGCCAGGATGGTTTAGTCTTCTGGAAGAACTGTCTCCAATGCAAAAAGCCCAAAAGCCTGGACCTGGCAAATAATAGGAAAAATAAAGAAAATGGCAGTTGATTAAATTTATCTTGCCACCGCCATCGGCCCCCTCATGTGGCAACTGATGAAGGTTGAGAGGGATAGACAGAAACAAAAATGTGATTTTTGGGGAATTTCATCAGCTGTCATTTTGTTGATTTTTCTTTTTTTTGCCAGGTCCAGGCTTTTGGGTTTTTTGCATTGGAGACAGTTCTTCCAGAAGACTTAACCGTCCCGGCTGGGTTTGAGCTCTGAGTTTTGAATGTTGATCAGTTAGAGATGCTGGCTTACCCTGGAATGGTGCTTAAAATGCAATTTCCTCTATTTGAGAAAATGTCCTCTTGGAAGCATTGAGAGGGTACCATGATGTCTAGAGTCTAGTGAACTAGGCTGAAATGAAGCATGCTTAAGTTTGTGTCTTCCATGTGGAACAAAGATTGAGCATACTTGAAGCATGCTCAAGTTCCTTCGTAGGCATACTTGAGTATTCTCAACTAGTAACCTCTAGCAGAATAAGTCGTAGCTTCAGTCGTAGCTTGTGATCGGTGTGTCCCAACTGATTAAAAGTCTTTCTGCGTCGCCAGTTATGAGGTAATGACTTGCTGGTGCCGTACTCTTCCGGCACAAAAGGTGTATAGTGGCGGCGGAATTAATGTACCCACACGTGTTTTTTTCATTTAACTGTTGTCTCCGAAACTTTTTTTTCTTTCTTTTTATTCTTATGCAGCCTGTAGAAATTAAAGCGCCAGACTGCAACAAAGCGTTCCATAGGTCTCAGATTTTGACCTCGCTTATCTTTAATTTCTACAGCATAGAGTTTTTGCTGAAATCTGAACGGTCGTAAATTTTTATATGTATGAGTATATTAATTCCGCCACCGCTATACAGCACCAGCAAATCGTTATCCCATGATGCCTTCTGCGAGTTTCAGATGCATTCAATGGCAGTAATGCTTAAAGCCCATTTTGGTCGGAAACAAATTATTGCTGGACTGACCGTTGAATCCACCATGCACCACCCTGTAACATCTGGGGCACAAACATGATGTTTAGTGAGTGGAGTGTTCCCTCCCCGCCTGGAAACACGCTGTTTTGTGCAGTGTATCTTTGCCCGTTTTTCCATTTCCAAATTTTCGGGAACAAATTGGTCGGAAAAATGACAGTTGTCAAGGGAATATTACCCAAATCGGGTAATGTTGACGATTTTATCTCCACATAGACGAGTTGAACCAATGTTTTGGGACACATCGTGCATCCCTCATCAAGATATGTCTTTTTGATGAGACACGAGTCTCATCTTGACAATGGATGCAAGATGCGTTCAAAATGTTCAATCGACTTGCCCGACATGGAGATAAAATGGTCAAAACTTCCCACGTCATCTCCAAGTTTCTGCCCCACTGTTTACAGTAAGTTCTGTTGTTTGATATGAAAGTTCTTCATTTCTCACCGCTGGGCTGGAGGAAGAATCGGAACTGTATTCTGCTGGTTGATTTAGGCACACCAGAAATTCTGAAAACATAATCGCTTCAGTTTCAGTTGGGACAGCCTTTCTCTCTTTCATGCAACACTGCTTGGTCATGCTAACTCGTTTGCCCTCTTTTCGATTAAAAAAGAAAAGAAAAAGTGATGTCTGAGATTGTTAGTTAACTGTTTGGTTGATTGTTGGAATGTTCTTATAATTTAAATCAATTTGTTTATTTGTTATTTGCTTGAATTTAAAATAATTGTTAATTTATTGTTGAGAAAAGCGTCTTGCAAACATTCGGTGAGTACTAATTTCATTGTCTGTTTGTTATAATTATTTAAACGTTGTTATGTTAGATGATTGCCAAGTTGATTTGCACGGAGTCTTCATTGTGTTTTAGATATGGTGCAAGTAACAAGCTGTACATTCGACGACGATGAAAGCGTGTCCGTCGTATCTTGGAGGTGTCGGTATAAGTTTGGGATGCTTTATTGATTTCTTTCGTAATTTGCTGTTTTGCCATAATTCGGATACTTTTGTTGCCCTATTTACTGATACTGACGTCCTACAAACAGACATTTGCCTTCGATTTCTTTCCTCCGGAAAATCGGCCCACATTTCAAGAGCGGCAGCCAAGATCATTGCTGATTTGGCTATATTCCCAATTCGCCTTGGACAAATAAAAGGGAGCTAAGTGAAAACAGAGGAATGAAAAATAGTGTTGAATAACAATGGGTTTTAAATGGAAAATTGCTGTAGTAGAAATTAAAGTTTCTTCACTTCGCTCCTTCGCCAATTAATCAGTGGACATTTTGTGTTGAGAAAATTCAATTTCTATGCTTCCATTGTAGAGTCGAAGCTCATTGCGTGCGACAGTGGGGAGGAATATTGCTGCTTCCAGTTTATTGGCAGTTTGGTAAAGACCCGTCCGTGCCCATGCTCTCTCTTTTCCATTGACATTCTTTGGGGGGGGGGGTTTGCATGGTTGCTACCAACCTGGAAAACCTGGAAAACTCAGGGAATTTTTTTCGCACCCTGGAAAACCTGGAAAACTCAGGGATTTTTGGAAAAAACCCTGGAAAACTGAAAATTTCCAGAAAAACCAGCCAAAAAATGGAAAACAGAATTTCATAACATTTTTTTTGTTTACATTTTTTTTAAATTTCCAATGATGACACCTAAAGAATATTCTTGTCTTGCAATTTGTGTCTGCACCCTCCCATTTTTGTCTTGTCCTCGGATAAAACCCTGGAAAAAAGACCTGGAAAAAACTGAGAATCCTTCTGGAAAACCTGGAAAACTCAGGGATTTCCGATTTTTCAAAACAGCAGCAACCATGGGTTTGAGAATTTTGCTGAAAATTCTTCCAAATACAGCACGTTTTTTTGACGGCGCAACAACTGTCTTGTACCCAACAGTGGGCCACAAGTTTTGTTCTCGCTCAAGATTCCAACCTCAAAATGTCCCCATGCGGAAGTATTTCTTGGTGGACAATGGACTTATACACCCCTCATAAAAAGTCTTCGATCGAACATAGGAGTTCATTCTTAACTCAGGTGCCATTAGAAACAATGGCAGCATGGGCCGCAAAACATCATGACACTCGTGTGAGGCGTAAAGTTGCACAAAGCCCTGCTTTTAATAAGATGGCCCCTGTGTTAACCAGTCTTTAAAATATCACATATGTTCGAGGACTTTTGATGAGCTCCGTATTTCTTGGTTGGATTTTGGGCACACATCACGGCTCTGGGTTTTGACCCCGTGTCAATTAAGTTACAAATACAAATTCATTGATCTTGTCCAACGCGTACATTTTTTCCAGTGCAAAAATTGTTCATGACAGTGCTGTAACAAGATGTGCATGTAGTATTGGTAACATTTTTTTTTTTACTTTTTTGTGAGCCTTTAATTTTATTTTGTCCCCCATGTGAATTTCCTTCGTAGCAATTGATACAGCAATTATTTTGAGGGACATAACGATTGTTCTTTTTCTTGTCGGATGTCGACCTCTGAGCTTTGCATGTGAATATAATGAGCTGGAAAAATGAGCGGCAGGACAATCGTCGAACCTCACTTTGACCTCATTCAGTGCTGCACTGCAGCAAAAAGCTGGAATTTGCCAGTGAAAATGGTTTACGATCTCCTCTTTCCCAAAATCAAGCTTGCTTCAGACAACTTTCCCAGAAGTCGAGTTTCCTTCTTTTCATTTGGCTGAGTGAAAAAAAAACTTGGAAAACCACAGTGTGTTTTTAGATGATGTGCCAGGAATAAAATGTCCAGTCCATGTTTGGTCGAGATTTGGAACTGCTGTACTTTGCACACGGAAGACCCAAAGCCATATTTCGAAGTAAGAGTTGTATCAGGAAAGTCAATTGTTTTTCTGATTTCAAAAACCCCCTGCATGAATGAGTTTTTTTGCTGCAAAAAAAATAACTGTCAACAGCCATATTCCACATTGCAACTCACCCTCAGGTTCCACTCAGACAATTCAGTGGATAGATTTGTGGTTCGAAAATTTAATTTCTATGCCCATCGCTTATTTCTTTTCCATTGTTGCATTGAAAGATGCTTCAGTCTGTTGAATTGGCTATCGAGTGAACCTGGGGGCGAGTTGCAATGGGTAATACGGCCACAAATATGTGAAATTTTCACAGGCTTGGACATTTTTTGTTTTTCTTTTTTCTTTCATTGTTTTCACTGCAGGCCTGGATTTTTTTTTTTTTTTTTGTTTCATAAGATGCCCCGCAAGTGAATGAGATGAGAATATGCCAGTGCCTAAATTCCGTAAAAAGTTACGGTCTAGTGTTTTAGCATTACAGTATCTTTCACTTTAATTTTATTCTTTTTACAACCGTACATTTATTTAAAATAAGGCTGTAAATAAGTCATTAAAAAACCTTGAAGAAAAAGTGACCGTGAACGTTGAAAGAAAATAAAGGAATTGTTAATTTTCATGGTGTTTTTTTTTCATACGTACATGCTCTGCCGTTGGGATCAAGCCCATATTTTCGTACAGGCACAGGCTTGGGGGTCGGAGTCATTTTGCTGACCTTTTCAGATTGTTAGGTTCTTTTTTGGAGTCGCAAGAAGGCAGTCTTGATCATCGAGCTTTCCAGGCGAACTTGAAGCCTGGAAAAGCTTAATTTCCAAACATGAACCGTGAATGTAATCTTGATGTAATCAATGAATGGCAAAAAAAGTGTAATTATTTCACAATTGATTGCAATGATTATTCTTGCTCGGGCTTGGCTTCTCATCTTTCCAGGACGAAAGAAAGGCAGTGCATGAACAAACTGTTTTTCTGAAGCAAAGCACAAAAACTCTTATCTCTTGAAAAAAAAATCTACAAATAGGCTTTTGAAACTGGATTCATCATAGGAGGGGACGATTCTCTCCACGAAAGAAATTGTGGAAACAAAACCTTCCACCGGAAGATAATGTGCAGCAGGGTGCAACTTGACCTTCCAAACAAACAAAAGGTCAAAGGTCACCTTTAAAAATTGAACAGACAAACTTCGCCTGTGACTCCCGACACTGGTAAATCTTTCACCAGAATCGAATCAAAAATAAAAGTTTAAATTTATTTTTGTAACTTCCCACAAGGACAATATTTTTCTGCAACTCTGGGTAAAATTCTTTATGCTAAATAAATCCTGCATGCTTTTCGGATAGGTTTATCTGCAACGTGGCTCTGGCCGCTCTGGATGACTTTTTATCTATTGCGATCAGTAGAGAAGATTCATGGTGCATAAAGCGTAAACGATGAAGCTTGTCCCTTTCCTTTGTCTGTTGTAGCACATTCAGCACTGTTGGACCTTTCAGGCCAATTGGGGCCTTTCTTCTTCCACTTTCCAATCCTTGTGTTGCCACAAGGATAGCTGTAGAAATATCTACACATGACCAACTATCTGTTTAGACCTGCCAAAGTGCAGAGAAACAAAAAACAACTCAGAAATGGAATACCCAATGGCCATTTTTATGCGGGAGAATAACAGGGTTCCACCCACCTGGAAATCGTGCAAAATCCAGGGAATTTGCACCTGGGAATTGATGGATAAAAGGGAAAACCTGGAAAATCCAGGGAATATCGAAAGCTTAGTTTTTTTTTCTTGCCCACCCGATGAGGAAATTCAGCCTCGAGAACACGAAAATTGCAACTAAAATGATCCCCAAATATTGAAAATTTCTGGCTCCACCCCACAGACGCCCAGTGGGTCGGTGGGCAGATCCTTCCACTTTTTTAGACCTGGAAAATCCACGAAATTCTGCTATGGATTTTGAGTGGGAACCCTAAAATTAGTTCCACCAGATATTCTTCAGGGGTTCCGCTTCAGCATAACATTGTCAACTTGGTACGAAAAAGAAGGAAGCAGTTTAAATAAAGAACAGTTTGGTTTAATATTAATGACAACAAGAGCAAACATATCTGCTGCTTCGGGCAGTGAAAAGAAATCCGGTCGGAGATAAGCTTTCCGGTGACCTGCCAGGCCCCTTCTTTGCCTGTCTCCAAGAAAGGCCAAGGCGTTATCTGCAACTGGGTTTCACAATGCCATTCAAGGATTTTAATGAGTAAAAATGAAATATGTTTACACCAAACACCCTGATCAAACATGCCAGGGGCAAAAAAAACTTGTGACGACTAACCTAACACACATCAGCAGTTCTCAATTGACCAATGTTATGCTTCCTACAGTAAGATCACACCAAGTGCACATCTAATGTCATATAAAACATGGTGTAAAACTAAAAAAATTGCCCAGAGCGACCAATGAAAACCTGAATGGGAAATTGTGGCCTCCCATGGTGCCCATCAATCTGGAAAACCTGGAATTGGGGAAATTTCTTTTTCAGGTGGAAAAGTCAGCAAATAAAAAAAAATGCTCTGAGAAGCTTTAAGTCACGGTGTTGTCATATGCAGAACCCATGCTTATCAAAAATCTCTTATTCAGGGGGACTTCCCAAATCCCCTTCCACAGGCCCGTTCGAACCCCATTTGGGCTGTGACCACAAACAGGTGTTTACAATGGATGTTGGCCACCTGGCCCTCCAGTGGAATCATGGAATTTTGATAGAGGAAACCAGACTAAATTGAGAAATTTCATTTCTGATAAATGGTGGATACCCTGTTCTATGCATGTTTCAGAAGCTTCTTGAATCAGGTGGGCCAAATCAAAAGTCAAAAAGAGTACATCGACAGGAAGAATAGCAAAAGCCTGATTTGAAAATGTAATCAATGATGCGCAATCAATAGATGCACAACAGTGGTGGCTGTACAGCAGTGTTTAAAGTGTACCAGAAAAGGGGCCGGTGCGCATTTCCTCAAAAATGGCACAAAAAGTGGGCCCAGCCCACTTGGGGGGTCTGGGGGGCGGAGCCCCCAGCAATCGGGGTCTGAGGCGGAGCCCCAGCGGGGTTCCAAAGGGGCAGAGCCCCTGGCTGGGTGTCTGGGGGGCAGAGCCCACCAGAAGCTGAAGAAATTTTGAAATTTCAGGGTCCAATTTGGATAATTTTGGCGTTCTGCTAAGGAACGCCAAAATTTAATCAAATTGGACCTTGAAACTTCAAAATTTCTTCAGCTTCTGTCTGCTGAGGCTCAGCAGACAATGGACAGGAACAAACACATTTGATGACATAGAAAACATGGACCAAGAAAAGATACACCAGGGAGGTGCAAGCATCAATAAGTATTTCCCTCTTTGAATTCCAGCTGACATCAAGACAAAACATCAGCATTCTTCTCTCTCAGAGAACGCAACCAACATGCACGAAAGCAAAGAAATGAATTTTGCAGATGAAGGGGCCCATTTAACTCATTTGGATTATTCTTCTGTGACTGTAAGCTGATCCACCTCCTGATGATCAGTCAGTGGGAGGCAGTGTGAAAAAAGCCTGGATACCCGTACTTGACGGAAGCACACTATGTGCAGGGTGCTAATTATGATTTGGATTTGACATAAATTAAATGCCCCACTTGACGAAATTCAGATCTCCGTATCAATTTGAGGCGTAACATTTCGGATCGTTCCGTCGACAAGGGTGCGATATCCCCGAAACGTCGCACCTCAAATTGATACGGAGATCTGAATTTCTGTGAACATTCAACCTCCAAGCTTGCACCTCGCAATGTATATTTTGCAAAAAACGTTGAAATTGATTGGGGATGTTTTTTGTCAATCCTGAGAGCCACTGCACCTGATGTGGATTTTGGAAAATTCTCTGCGCAAAATCAGCTACAAATTGGTCTGTTTGGTCATCTTCAACTTCTGCTGTGCCCATCGACATTCAGTTCGTTCACAGCTCTTCTTTTAGCTTGTGATTCTAGAGTCAATTTTTAAACAGTCTGCACCAGAGTAAAATAGTTAGACAACAGTGGAAGGAAAAACGATCAACTGGGACATTTTTGAAATAATTATGGGCATGCCACGTGGGTGATCCTATTTTCTTTTTCAACATAAATATGGGTAAAAACAGTTGTACTTCGTCATTCAAACTGATACAGACCTTGACACTGTACCAAACGTCAGTTTTTCCTTTCCGAACCAGGGTCCAAGGTAAAACTAACTCATTTTTGGAATTTTCGGACTTTTACCCCATTTCCCCTCAGAGTAGTTGAACATATGAAATACCTTTGGATCCTACAAAAACAAGAGACACAAAACAAATCGCAACCTAAGCCGCCGCTTAGGTGTTTTGTGAAAAATAAAATGACCAAAAAAACAAAAGCAGCAGGGTGGGCCAAAAAGAGAATCTTTGTCGTTTCGTGTCCGATTTTTTTTTCTGTTCCTGGACTTGGAAGAGCCTAATTTTGCAGACGAGGTGTCCTTCTCAGTATTTTGGGAAAGAATGATGCTCACACGTTTGGGACTGCTGAATCGAGGGCACATCTGACTTCGAAAGTTTGGCCTCCAATCATGTTCTCAGGTCAACCTGTTTCTTCATTTATTTACGTTTTCGTTGTGTGAGGGCACCTTATTCACAATATTTGGCTTTTCCAAAACTGGGAACTGTCGAATGGCAAACAAATGGTGTAAGAAGGTCACCCTTTTTCTGGACCACCCTGCACTCTGTATAGTTGCTACAGAATTACTTTACCAACATGTCTATACGCATTTTTGCCATTTGAACTTTTTTGCTCTCTTTTTGCTTCCATGCAGTGAAAATTAAAATATGAGATTGCAACAAAGCAAGAAACGTCTGATTTGACCTCGTTTGCAAAAAAGGGAATCCAATTTCCACAGTCAAGTTTTTGCCATTTTTGACCATGTGGGCAATGTAATTCGGACGCCACTATACAGGAACATTCAGGTATTGTATCACTGATGCCACATGTCACATCACAAACACAGCACATCACGAAGGTTTCATCCCGAGTGAGAAACTCAATTTCGGCCTAGCATTGTTTTTTCCTAGGATCTTTTTCTGTTCATCGTGTAGTCTACGCTCACGCTCTCTCTCTATTCGTTTTCTATCTCCTTCTATCTTCCTTTGTTTATCGACTATCTGGAGCTGTTCTTCAGCCTAGAAGAGAGGGAAAGAAAGAAAAAGCAAGAAGATCAAATCACAAATAGCTCATCATAAACAAATCAAATCTCACCACCACAAAAAAGAATATCTCTCTCACCCTGTCCATTAAGATAACCCCCTTCTTTATCTGCAAAAGCATAAGTGTGTGAGTTAGCAGTTTCACTTCTTAATTTTCGTCTGCCTGGTTCTCGTTCTAGTTGTCCAGCAAGCCCAAGCTCTCGTGAGCCAGATGGTGGCAGCAAAAATTAAAAATAAAATGACATCAAGAATACAAGTGCCACGGATTGGGCGAGCCAGATAAAATTAATAAACACACGGGAACACCAGTTACGTAACACGTCTCCGCTAGAACCCAGCAAGAGCGTCGTTCCTGGGGCCCAAAAAAAAAGAAAAAAGAAAAGAAAATACATATAACACAGAAAATGAAATAAAAAGTAGTTGGCTAGATCGCAAACGGACCTTCAGGAAAGTAGAGAAAAGAAATTAGTGGGGTTTGAGGACAGGAAAGAGGAACAACTTCTTAATTTTCGTTTGCCTTTTTCGTAAAATACAGCTGAGTTACCAAAGGCAAACGCTTTAGGATTTTTATTGAGAACAACTGCAGCTGAGGGACTGCCTAAAAATGTAACCCAGGAAGGGAGTGAAAACAAGAGACATACCCCCATGGTAACCCACTCTGAGTTAGAAGGGCCAATAGGATGCAGAGCCAATTGATGCAGGGCCGATAGGATGCAGGACTAATAGGAAGCAGGGGCAATGGGATGCAGGGCAAACAGGAAGCAGGACCAATAGGAAGCAGGGCCAATGGGATGCAAGGCAAACAGGAAGCAGGGCCAATGGGATGCAAGGCAAACAGGAAGCAGGACCAATAGGAAGCAGGGCCAATGGGATGCAAGGCAAACAGGAAGCAGGGCCAATAGGAAGCAGGCCGAGAGGAGGCAGGGCCAATGGAATGCAGGGTCAATTCTAACTGATGAACACAAATTGGACATCCAGCCCAAACGGCCTTAAATTGGATATCCAACCCAAACAGCCTAAGTGCAATAAAATTCCTGAAGAAAAAGAGCCTTGAAGAGGGTACAATCTTTGTTTCTTGGTGGAATGGATCAGGACCTGCAAAAGACAGAAGGTTCCTGAACTATCAAACAGCATTGCGGAGCAGCCATTTATGCCCTTACGGAGCTGCCATTTTTATTTTCCTTGATCACCATAGGAAGCAATAACAAAACAATATATTCAAATAGTCCTTCACAAAGCTGTGTCATTATTCCCTATTGGATAGCATTCCAAGGTTTTGTTGCACAATTTGGCATTTCTAGAATGTACGAACAAACCTATTTCGGAAATAGCCTCAAACAACAAAAATCGATTTAGCATCTGCAGAACAAGCAAGCAATCAAATTACGAAGACAAGCGAATAGCAAGATGATGAAAATGGGAAAAGAATAAACAACACCTTAATGTTGTCCAGTCCAATGCATTAATTATCATACATGGTCTGCCAAAAGTTCATCAATCAAACCTTTGCAAGTTGGTGCCAACCCCCTGCACAGAGTAAAATATTGTGGTCCTGCACCTTCACTTTTACTCATTATTGCCCATTGGATTGAAGAAACATTTTTTAACCTTGGGGACATTGTCCATTCTGGTGACAGGGCATTCCAGCAAGCCAGGACCCGGGGGAACAAAATCCAAATTGCATTTTTGAGGTGAAATTCAAATTTTTGACGTGTGAATGTTGTCATTCCAAGGGGGTGCCGCCCAATTATACCAAAGATTTAAGCACTGAAGGTGGAAAGTAGACTTGGGAAAAACTGTGTTCGTCTGAAAGAAATAATTGTCCACCGCAGCATTATTGTCAACTTTCTGTCCTGTTCGAAAAAAAAAACAGATGCAGATTGAGTATGTGCTGATGAAATTATGCTGTTCTTCAGCTGAAGAATAAATTATTTGAGGTAAAATTTCAAACCTAGCCAAATATCTCTGAATTGCAAGTAATGATGGAATTTATGTTGGCTGTTTTTCCTCTGAAACTTTTCTTTCTTCTTTTACTCTCGTGCAAAGTTGAAATAAAAGCGCCAGATCGTAACAAAGCTTTCTGGCGGTGTCAAATTTAATCTCGGTGAACACATTTTTCCATGTGTGAAAAGTAATTTCTTCACCACTATCCCATAACAAAAAAAAATCAAAAAATACTCCAAAAATCTGTCACAGTAAAAACTCCTTAGCATTTTGCATCTGTTGAGTTTCTTTCATTGAAACACAACGCATTTTTACGACTGCTGCCAAAAATGATAAATTTTGAGATAGACTGTGATCGCCTCGAAGTTCGGGCGGACCCAGTGTGAAGAACAGAATGTCAACAACAAAATTCCTCACACTGGTTTCATACGTACATTAACAACAATCAGTAAACGAAGGAATCTACCTAAGAAGCATAATTATATCAAGAGACTGATCAAAATACCGACAAGTACCTACAGCCCTTCTAGACATATAGGCCTAAGCTGTGGAGTTTCCCAACTTTTGCAGTCGCTGCTTCGTACAAGCCCAACAGTCGCCATATGAGATCAATAAAATATGCCCACAAAACGTACTACCTGCACCTCCCACCAACGAATAATAATTTCTGAAAACTCACAATTAGATCTTTTTCACCTTTCCAGCTTTTCTCTGGAAAAATAGAAATGTTTTTGGATTTGGTTCCATTATTTTACCCACTTTGCTTTGTTACACCTTTCTCTTAAAAAGAATTAATGCTGCTTTTAACTTCAATTCAATGTACATAAGAGTAATTTGATATGCGTAAGAGTCCGCTCTTATCGAAATCTTTCGACGCGAGCCCTTTAATCCGGTTTCTGGATAAGGACCCAAGATACTATTGTTTTTGTTTTTCCTTAAATTGCTTTATCTTTTTCCGATCCAATGCCTAGACAATTGGCGTAGATTTTCTCGCCCCGCCCCCCCCCATTCCGGAGGAGTTCAGGTTCTCTGCAAAGCTTGCTCTGAGTTGCGACGCAAATCTAGCCATTTGGCAAGCTGCTTTTCCGACAAAGAAATCTGTTCCGCAAGTTTGTTGAAATGACTGAGAGGCACACTTTCTCGCGTGTATTTCCCATTTTTTTTCTCTTCATATTAATCGAGAACTTTTTACTTTGAAATGAAAATCCTATCATCATCGGACCGTGTGATTTTCCGGGTGTCCGGCAGACTTACTGTCCATATCTTTTTCGTGGTAATACCAGGTTATTGCACATGAACTGTAGATCCTCTCAGTGCATCTACTGAATTGCTAATTTTACTTGAAGCTAAAACCTCCCTCAAACTCTCTTCTACTTAACGTAATCTTATCTGTCCCACAAGAGAATTTTTTTACGCAACATGCTTTTGGTTTTTTTTGCCCTGGATCACCAACTACCAGAATGCCGAATTGCCTTGTACAAGACGGGAAAATTTCCACTGGCTGCACCAAATCGTCACAGATGTTTTATTGTTTTTCTCAACACTGAACAACAACCGGATCACGCAAATCTGAGTGGTAAGCAAGCTTCAACCTTTCCTAAAGTGATTAATAAATGTGACGGTAATATTGATTAAACGGTGGAAAAATTCTTAAGACCTTCTACATAGGAGCTAGATACGAACAAAAAATGGTAAACTGTTAATAGTTGGGCGGAAACTTGAAGAGGCGTGTATGACGTTGCGCATATGATGTTGTGTGTATAACCTTTACAGGGTAGTATTGACAATTTTATCTCCGTTGTCGAGGAGTCTCACCTATAACGGATGTGCGATGCATGGAGATAAAATTGTCGGAACGACCCGGTCAGAGCAGTTGTGACCTCAAAATAAATTTTGCTACATGTATTGTATGCTTTGGAATCCCTACTTACCATCAACTTGATGTTCTTCAATAGTTATGGATGAGGATGAAAATGCCTTAACGAGAAACAGGGATTATGTTGTGCTCAAATGCTTGCATTTTTTCAGATAACGGACTCCGGTAAGGAACGCAGGACAGACAGGTCCAGTAAAGCTGACCCAGTATTCCCATGCAAAGCCAAGACAAACCAGACCAATTTGGGGAGGAGATTCGGGAACAACACCAGATTATTATTCTGCCGGACTTGGCCTTCTTTAAGGCAACAGGCTCGTTTACATGGCATACTTTCAATACAATGGCAATATATGTTCCCACGCTATTGGACAACAAGTGCCCAACAATTTAATTGTTTCACACTCGAGGAGAGAGTGCCCCATCTGAAAAGGTCCACCCAGGGCAGGTTAAACGGTTACGAAAATTATCAAATCAAAACGGTTGCGATTTTGCTTTCGTCCATCGTCGTAGCCCTATTAATGATAAGAATCAAGAAATTGTGCTTTGCAAATCATGATTGTACCCTTCCCATATCTCTCATCAGTGTTCCACCAACACTTGTTCAGATGCTGGATCGTTTATTAGGGCACGGTTAGATATTCCCTTAAAATTATAAAATATGCCCCCGAAAACATCAAAATATGCCCTAAAAATGGGGAAATATTCACATAAGTATGCTAAGTATTATGCAGAGTATTTACAAGGTTTGCTTTGTGTCCGGAGCGCTGTGCGTATTGTCAGCCCCATGCAAAATTCAAAGTTTTGTTTTCCACATGTTAAGTGCACCTTTGCTTTCCACAGTGAAGTGCACCAGAGTTCTGGACAGCCGCAAGGCTGCATGTATCAGAAAAATGGAGATAACAAATTGCTGGAATAAATAAAACGAATGACCATGCAGCTAAGGATGTGCGGCATCACTTTGTCAGTGCTCGGAAGCACCGGGACGCATGCACTTGGGAGAACTGGCGACACCCATGGGTGATGAGGGCCGTGCCGAATGCGTAGTGTTTGCTAAGTTTTCAGCACCACCTGCAGTCCGTCGGTTTTTGTGTCTGAAGCGCTGTGCTGGATATTTTCGACGGCATGCAAAATTCGTGTCCTTTTTTGTTTGCGGCAAGTGCCCCAGAGATCAACAGCGGTCATGCTGCATTCATTGGAAAATGAGGAAAAGAACAACAAATCGAACGAAATGAAATGGACTAGAACACAGCGACCGCACGCCATATTATGCTGTGCAAGTTTTACAAGGAGAGACCTGTTCAAGGCCAGATCACGGCATTTGGCTGGTAGCGGAATCTGCAATCCATTTTGGAGTCTGTTTTGGGGGTGGAAGAATCATGCGGTGGGGGAGAGCGTTGTTCCATTGGCTGGCTGCGGCATCAGCCAGCCAATCGCAAAACAGAAGACTCCAGCGAGGGGTCCCAACATGCATTGCTGCATCTGAAAAATTCAAAAATGCTCGCTCAAGGCCTCAAAGAAAAAAGTTGGAAAAATACGAAAATTGTTTTTCATGCCTAGAGACAACGCAAAATGCATGGATTAAAAAAAAGCGATCACTTTTCGTGTGCATGACCAAAAAATGCTATTTTTCAACAAAATGAATGGAAAATGGCAAAATATGCCAAAATATTCTCTTTCGCCAAAATATACCACAACCATGGCCTCAAACAACTCGGCTTGACGTGTCCCATGAAGATCCAAGGCGTCAGCGCTCTGTATCAAATATGGAAAAAATAATATGCTTTTATGCAAAATCCGGGCCCCAGTGAATAATAAGTATTGCAGAAGGGGAGTGGCTGTGCTTATTCTGCCTTCCAACAGCAAAGGCATACCTACATCCTGTGCAACCCTCCCTCAGAACTTCATGGTGGATGCTGGGTGATAATCGGCCGTATTCCCCATTGCATACCTATCTCCCTCAGGTTCAATTCAATAGCCAATTCACCAGATGGATGGATGCATCGTTCAATGCATTGCAATGGAAAAGGAACGGCATGACATAGAAATGAAATTTTCACAACACAAAGCTGTTCACTGAATTGGCTATTGCGTTAAACCTGAGGGTGAGTTGCAATGCGGAATAACTTCAACAAATTTAGGATTCTTTAAGGACATGTGGATGATGCAAGCGAAAGCTTCAAGCGAACTCATAAAAAAGCATCGGCCTTGAAGATGAAGAACACATTTCAATGCAGTACCTACATGACACTGCCATGGTGAGAACAAAAATCAAAATTTTCTGTTCAAAAACATGATCGAACAAAAAAAAATAATTCTGGTGTCTGGTGGGACAAAATCCAGGCAGAAAAAGCCAGAATCAAGCAGAAGTATGAATATATCAAAACCAGAAAAGTTGTACACCTACGGCGGAGAGATCATGATGGGGGTAACGCTAACTCTGAGCTGCGAGGTAAATTTTTGCCATCTGCTCCAATGGAAAAAATTTACCTCGCAGCTCGGAGTTAGAGTTACCCCCGTCATGATCTCTCCGCTGCTAATGTGGATTTTTAGAATGAAAAAACTTGCATGAACCTAGATTTTCGTTTAGTTTTGAGACAAGCTTTCATGAATCCCACTTAGATATTCACTCTTTTTGGGACAAGCGTTCAAAAATCACTAGCAGATTTTAGTTTAGTTTTGGGGCAAGCTTCCATGAATCGTTTGCAGATTTTCGTTTAGTTTTGGGACATGCTTTCCCATCAGATGTTCACTCTTTTTGGGACAAGCGTTCATAAATCGCTTGCAGATTTTCGTTTAGTTTGGGACATGCTTTCCATCAGATGTTCACTCTTTTTGGGACAAGCGTTCATAAATCGCTTGCAGATTTTCGTTTAGTTTTGGGACATGCTTTCCCATCAGATGTTCACTCTTTTTGGGACAAGCGTTCATAAATCGCTTGCAGGTTTTCGTTTTGTTTTGGGACATGCTTTCCCATCAGATGTTCACTCTTTTGGGACAAGCGTTCATAAATCGCTTGCAGATTTTCGTTTAGTTTGGGACATGCTTTCCCATCAGATGTTCACTCTTTTTGGGACAAGCGTTCATAAATCGCTTGCAGGTTTTCGTTTGTTTTGGGACATGCTTTCCATCAGATGTTCACTCTTTTTGGGACAAGCGTTCATAAACGCTTGCAGATTTCGTTAGTTTGGGACATGCTTTCCCATCAGATGTTCACTCTTTTGGGACAAGCGTCATAAATCGCTGCAGATTTTCGTTTAGTTTTGGGACATGCTTCCCATCAGATGTTCACTCTTTTTGGGACAAGCGTTCATAAATCGCTTGCAGGTTTTCGTTTTGTTTTGGGACATGCTTTCCCATCAGATGTTCACTCTTTTGGGACAAGCGTTCATAAATCGCTTGCAGATTTTCGTTTAGTTTTGGGACATGCTTTCCCATCAGATGTTCACTCTTTTTGGGACAAGCGTTCATAAATCGCTTGCAGGTTTTCGTTTTGTTTTGGGACATGCTTTCCCATCAGATGTTCACTCTTTTTGGGACAAGCGTTCATAAATCGCTTGCAGATTTTCGTTTAGTTTTGGGACATGCTTTCCCATCAGATGTTCACTCTTTTTGGGACAAGCGTTCATAAATCGCTTGCAGATTTTCGTTTAGTTTTGGGACATGCTTTCCCATCAGATGTTCACTCTTTTTGGGACAAGCGTTCATAAATCGCTTGCAGGTTTTCGTTTTGTTTTGGGACAAGCTTTCATAAATCACATTCAGATATTCATTTTTGAGAACCGATGAGCTGCATTATCAGCCTCATTTTGACCGACAGCTGAAGAAAATCCATAATTCCCTGCAAATCCAAATTGCCAAAAAGTACACATAATTGATTAAGCGATAAGACATGACAGAAAGACTGGCAAGGCAGCACTTGAGTTCAGGTGTCTGCAACCACGCTATCTAGTTTCTGCACAGCCTTTCAAAAAGAGCCACATAGGCCTTCTCATAAGAATAATAGCAGTTGTCATTATAAAAGTAATAGCACTAACCAGTCTCTTTTGTGCCTCTTCAATTCTTCGACTATTTTCCTGCATTATTCTTTCAACTTCTTCCATCTGCCTCTGCTCTTCAGCCTAGAATCACACAAAGCATGAAAGCAAGAAATGCATTAGAAATACACGAGAAATGGCAGACGAAATTTGCACAAATAACACAATAAGTTCATGCTACCTAGGTACTACTTCGAAAAGAAAGCTAAGAGGCTTCGGTGATCACCATGCAAAAATCGAATTTACCAGACTGTGTGCAAATAAAAAAATGTCGAATGGCCCATCATGAACAAGCAAATACATTTAAGTATGAACCACGTCGCATGGTTCCCGGTATTTGGTGAATATTTTTGGATATCCGACGAACAGCACCTCACCAACAGTGTACTGAGTGTTGTTCAGTTTATGATGAAAAATTTTATATCTAACTTCCATGGTGAATCTGTCGATGGAGAGCTTCCAAGGCAGTTTTTTTCAGGCAATAGAGGTGAAGACACAGCCCAGCGTAAAAATATCAACAGATATTGTTCATCTTTGTGTCAAATTGGAAACTCAGGCAAGTCCAATTTCTGTTTTATGAGATAGGCCATTTTAACTTTCAACCAAATTTGATAAACTGCCTCTCCAAAGGCTGGATCGTTGCCTCATGTTTCAACAAGTGCCTTCCATACTCAGTGCAGATACCTGTCAATTGTTGAAGGGTGGATTTGGTGTTGGTGAAACGTTCAAAAAAATAAAAGATCTGTTGCTTGTTACAGTACCACTCTCGAAAAATTTTTTGCCGTTTCATTTACACTGGAATGATGTGCTCTGCAACGATCCTGGTTGTTCTGTAAGCTTTGTTTTCGGACACATCTGGGAATGTCAAAACCGATGTTTAATGTTTGTAAAATGACCGGTCAGCTTTTTGTTGCCAGAGAAATGAAGCATGAGGAACGGATAAAAAATTGAAAATAATATTCCTTCAGGCCCATCAAGAAAGCCCATCCCCTCACACTACTTTAAAAGTGACACCACCAACACAATTTATTTTACCTGACACACAGAATTCCGTGCTGTGATTAAGCTGTTATGTGGAAGCTGCTATGTGGTAAATCAAATAAACCCAGACCATTGAACAAGGAAAGAGGACCATTTTACAAAGTACGCACAAAATGATGAAGTTGGTTCTTTGTATATCTTTAAGTATTCCTCCCTACTGGTTGCAAGTCTTTTTCGAGATCGGAAGATTTAGCAGTTTCGCAGTCAGGTAGTAAACAAATGGCAATACGTCATCTTGTTAAAAATGTGCCTGGATCATTTTGTATCCTTTGGATTTTATCACCAACCAACACACAATGAAAAAAAGCAATCTGCACTTACCAGATGTAACAAGACGCGTGCGACAATAGAGGCAAGGCAAGGTTTCTATTCACTGTCCTGCCCCTACTTGCGTGATTACCTTTTTCAAGTTCCAATTCACCTTCCTGCCTCTGCAGCCTGGGCTGACAAATTTTACTGAATTAAAACAATGATATTGGAAGATGGTAAAAAGTGGCACCGAATGCAAAACCAAACTGTTTTGTAGAGGGCAAGGTCTATGTTATATCTGAGGTCCATTTGCACCCGGAGGCCAAAGGTCAAGTGCTGCAGTTACATATCAAAAAATATGGCTGTGCACGATATTAGCCAGAAATTTTTGGAGTAAAAACATTTGCCAGTCTTTCAGTGCAAAAATCTTTGAAATCAGTCCGTCTTACGCAGTTTGAGCTAGCTTAAAGAAAAAGACAATGCATTGTCTGAGTTCGGAGTCAGCATGACGTTCATCTAATTGATCATTCTAAGGTGTAGGCATCAGGCATGCGCTCATCAAAGGCCAAACGTCAAGGTTTTACCACATGGCATGCTGCACTGCAAGTTGCAACAACCATCAAACCACCATCAAAACCACCAATAACCATGCATGATCTTTTACTTTAAGCTAGAGCTTCCTGTCTGGAACTTATCTCAAGAAAATCAGAGTCTTGAATATGCCTAGACTAGGTAGGTATAAAAATACAAAATATGATAACAAAAGTAGGTAAGTAACAAAAACAGTATTGCTGGCTTGCCTTATAATTTTAAACAAAATTTTATTTGTTCGGCCATTTTAGCTGGACCAGCGTTGTTTTAGGCTATGC
Source organism: Sinentomon sp. SZTP_YWyxl (assembly GCA_030068105.1). Lineage (NCBI taxonomy): Eukaryota > Metazoa > Arthropoda > Protura > Sinentomata > Sinentomidae > Sinentomon > Sinentomon sp. SZTP_YWyxl. The sequence continues at coordinate 22,426 of JASGXE010009697.1, forward strand.
GAAGAAGAAGAAGATACCAGCCAGCTCCACTGAACAAAACAACATTCTCAGGCTGAGGAACTTCACTCTGAAAACCAATTATTATTAGAGAGGGAGGGTAGGTAGGGTTTTTTTAATTTGGTGGATAGGTACCTACCTAACTATTAGCACTTGCCAGAGGTTATTTTTACAGCTCCGGCACAGCAAGCAAAATGTAATGAGGAATGGCAAACAATGAAAATATATGTCTGATTCACGGCTGGCACAACACATTGCCCTGTCTTCAATTGTCATCAAATGCTAACACAATGCATCCGAGGGTACCTACATAGAAACATACCTATCAAGATCCACCAACATAGATTTATTTGATGGGTTGTGGAGCTTTTAATTAAAAAATCAGTCGGTGTCACCTACATCTTAAAATGCAATGTTCTCGTGAAAACTTTCATTAAAATGAGAAAAAACCTGACATTACATCCCTGCTGCAGTATTAAAATTCCCAACCCCATGTCAAATTATTTGGGGCCAAAACCCTTGGTTAATTGGTGGAAGGTTGGGGGCATCGATTTTCCAGCAATGAGAACAGGGACGAAATATACAAATGGCAAATGAACAACACCTGCCGTAATGGACAACAAAACATTTTTACATCACTAAACGGCGAGCAAGGTTGCACAAAAATCATTATTGTGTTTTCAGAGTAAATTTAGCCTAAATGAAATACAATTTCCAAGAGATGTCAGCCAAAATTGATCAGGGAAACCAGTTCTGTGGGTAAGGAAACTTCTAAACAACAACTATAGTCTGGTTATTCTATCTTGAGCTCTGACCTCCCGTTGACAACCTTTTCTTCTTTTCCCTTGAGTAAGTGGCACACCTGTCAATGCCGCAACAGGCATACGGAATTCACACATGGTCCAACATTATGATCGAGGTGTGAGAAGATGCGAAGATATGTATGCCGTAAAACAAAGATTATGCTTGCAGACACGGCATCCCCTTCTAGCACCTAATATGCACTTGTAAGCTGAGATAAGTGGGAACCTCAGTCTTAACCAGAGGGTGATTTCCAGGTAATTTTACATGGCAAGATGGCTTTTTGACTGCTGTGCCATCTGTCATCAGGACTGGCGCTCCAAAGTGCTATCTCCTTTCAGGACACCTCTGCAGTCCAATAGATTGTGGAAAACCAGCAATGACTGCAGTGTGATTGCAGGGCAGGGATGCAATCAATGCGATCTGATGAATCGGGTCTTTATGCCTGTAACATTACTGTTGAAAACTTGAAACACCTTGTATCAAATGCTTATTATGCATGTGGGCCAGTCCACATCAGTTTGTACCTACATCGCAACTTCACACCCAAGTAGGTACCTATTGATCTTTTCCCAAGAAAACAGTGAGAGCTCAAGGGAGAATGACCAGACTGTAAAGCTGACAGCCTTTTCAAAACTGTAGTTTCAAAAATGCATTACCAGGCTTTTTGTGTTTCGAAGCGCTCATTTTTCAGTGCAGAGAGGTACCTTTTATGCTGTACAAGGTTTCGTAAAATTGAGCACAACTTTACCTGTCTCTCCTTTTCAAGCCGTTCCTCTTCAAGCTGTTTCATCTCCATCTCCTTCAGAAGCTTCCTCTCCATATCCTTCTTGATTTCCTCAACCCGGTTACGAACCTAGGTAGGTACATAGCAAAATGCAAGAATAGCATCACACACCAGAATTATTTTAAAATGGAAATCGAAGACCAATAATAAGAGAATTGTACAACATGCCATGAAAAGAAGGCAGACAACACTGCAAACAAACTCTCAATGAGAGTCCCGGCCAACTCTTACAATGTAGGCTATTCAAGTTTCGGTGTAAATTTTCACCAATCATTTCAATGGAAAAAAATAATATGCACGCTTTACCCACCTACTTCCGTTCCAGTGGAAATGCAGCAGTATGCAACAATAGTTCACGTGAAATTCGTTGAAAGAATTTGCCACTTTTCTGCTGTTACGAAAGTAGGTAACCCTACCTTACAGCCTAAACCCCTGTTGGTTAAAATATCAAGTTGGTACATCGAACTGCACATAAGAAAGGATGGGATCCAGAGATTTTCTTATTTGGAGTGATCCCTTCCTTCATGAAAAGCAACCTCGCGCATCTGCCTCAATTTAATAGGGATGTATGTCAGATATCCCTTCAGCCCAAGAGATTGACGAGGCTGCATGGTCGCCAGATATACCCACTGTCAGGGCTGCAAAAAGTCGGGAGCACGGGAGCATTGTTCCCGGGACCGTCGTGGGCCGACCGGGATCGAAATTGGGCTGAAGAGCAAAAAAAAGCTCTCCAACTTTCGTCCGGGATAGAAAGGCATGTAGATCGGCCAGCGAAGTAAATTTTATGGATTTTCGACCGGGACCGAAATGGGCTGACGAGCAAAAAAAAAGTTAATCGACCAAGAATTTGACCAGGCTCCAAAATCCATGCTCCAAACGACTTTTTGCAGCCCTGCCCACTGTCTACCTGTGTCACATTAAATATCTGCATGCCAACTCTAAGCCTAACCTCCTGTTCAATCTCATCCCTTCTCCTTTCCAACTCCTGTTCAACCCTAAGGTTTATCAGCTCCTCGATCTTCTTTTCTGCCTCCTTTTCAACATACTGATTCTGCTGTTCCAAATGGCGTCTGAAATGAAGAAAGCGTCGCAAGAAATTAGGTAATCCTGAAACTGAAAGCAAGTTTGGTAACACCATCTCGGCCTTTTGTGTAAAGTATCTACCTCCCATCTAGCTAATCAAATCAATTTTCCTTAACTGTCCTTCCATGGCTACGTAAAGGTACGTAAATCCTCCAACTTTGGAAACAACGAAGCCAGCAGGCATCTCACTGCCATCCGCAGGGCAGTGATCAAGTCTCATAGGTAGTAAGAAAATTTCCAAAGTCTTTGCCAAAATTCAGTTGGGACTGCAAGTGTATGCATAAAAAAGGGCAGCCAGAATCAAAGAACCCAAGTGACAATGTGCAACCAGAATTAATTTGTGAAAGGTGAATGGGTGTGCAAGAGTGTTATTTTCACAGAAATACCCGTTCCAGTTGGTTGTCACACGTGCACATGCGAGGGTAGGGGGTTAATCCCCTCTGGTGAAAGAAATAACCCTGACTTTTGCACAAAATGGCTACACCCTACCTGACTTTGGCCAAAATTGCAGCCCGACTTTTGGCCATTGTGGCCACAGATTTTTGACAAAATGACTCCAGACGAGTTTTTAATAGCTGCATACAGCTATTTTTAATCCAATATCAATGACCAGGCCAATTTCTGGGTTTTTGACAACACACATGATGAAGTGGCAGCAGGAATCAGCAAGAACCCTTGATGTTAAACATGGATACTGTGACCCCTCTTGTCCTGTTGCAACTGTGAATCTTAGCAAGTCCTGGTGGGGTGCAGATGTTTGCTTGAATTTGCTGAGCAACAAGTCAACCTTCAAGGAAAGAGCATCCATAGTCAGATCCTTTGTATGGAATTCGCGTACCCAGGATCACCCACTTTCAATTTTTACTTTTGGCAGCTTTCAAAAATATTTGAAGGCAATGACTTCGTTGCAATGACAGGCAATGACAGGCTAATGACTTAATTTTTCGCCCGAGATTGTCATTTGTCTTAAAAACAAACACATTTCCAGAGTTTGGCAGTGGGAACAAGCTGGTGAAATAAGGCAAAAATAGACCTAAAGAAGCTTGGAAGATGTGGTGCGTAGGAATGAATTGTGAATAGGAAGGCCAAGAAAATGCATTCAGTTTTTCTGATGTAGGTACCTTTGACGTTCTTTTTCAGCCAACCGATCAACTTCCCGCATTTTGCTCCAACTCCTGTGGCTTCTTTTTTCTCGGCGACTATCCCTGTTCCTGTGCCTGTGTCTCCTCCTTGGTCCATCCGAGTCTGATCCACTGCTGCAAAAACATATTGGAGAACAAAAAATTATTTTGGCTTGTCAAACAGGTGGTCCAGATCTTACAACTCGGTGAGGGGCTTTATTTATTTTTTTAAACTACACTGGTAGGTTGGCCCAACAGTGTGTGCTGGTTCCTGGGATCTTGCAACATCTTTATTTTATGAAGCCACATGCTCGCCCATCATTGGCCTGCCGATAGAATCCATCTTTGCCCATTTTTACAATGGCACAAGACAACAGGTAAACTGTTTAAAAAATGCAACTTGCTCAAAGAAAAAAAAGGGGTACCCTCAATGAAGTCTGAAAAATGATTTTGGGTGGAGCTAAACAGATGTTTTGATGCATGTAGGATTAAATAGGCACTTCCA
>JASGXE010009698.1:0-14977 GCA_030068105.1 Sinentomon sp. SZTP_YWyxl
ATGATAAATTCCTAAGCAAGTCATTCAACATGTTAATTTTCCAAATCAAGTTGTAATTAAAATCGTTATTTTTATATCTATTAAACCTCGGAGGCAAACTACAAACTGAGACAGGAAACTCTTTTTGCATATTGATTGCCAGCTTCTCCAACTCTTGAAGGACAGAGATGTAATCCTGGTACACACATCACGATGTGCAATGTCATTTTCACCGCAGTGGATGACAATATCAAATTCATCGGCGTCATACAACTGAAGAGCAGTACAAATCTTTTGCACGACACCGGGCTTCCTACCCGCATCCAGAAGGCGACCACCTGGGACCCATTGAGCCCACTTCGTGCGTGGTAGGCCCTTAACACTACGTGGGTAATGACGGCAGCTATGAAAGATGTTTCTGGCATTTGAAGTGCCAACGAATATGACACCCTTTCTGTTCCTCCTTCGCTTAGGCATACGGTTTTTGGAAGGTGTGCAAGGCTCAGCCATGGCGGCATCCGAGACAGAGCCTTGCTCCACAACAGAATCACACTTATCTTTAGCATGCAGCATTTCATTCGCCTCCTCTGCAGCACAAACACTGGTCGAGCTTGCACTTGCACCGGCAGCACTAAAGTCGGCAGCCTCTGGATTTAGGCTACTTTTCTTTTGCTCTACGTCGAGACGTGGAGGATGCTGATATAAACGACCCTTCTTTCGATCTTTTTGTCCAACATAGATGGGTGATAACAGGGGTGGTGTGTTACGGGTAACAGCCTGAGAGTACGTAAAAGAGCCCGGCATTGTTCGAGGCTCAGACATCTCAACAGATTCAGAGCGCGATGAATCAAGGCATGCAAAACTATTGGTCAGTTTGATGGGAGCAGCTTCACTCATTCTGTGAGGGATATAGTTAGAATTGCGGCCTGAACGAACTGAGGACCAGGCCAGTGTGGGTGTAGCCAGGTGCCGCATGTTTGTTTGGCTAGACATTTTTGGTGAGGCTTTGACATCCTCAGGCAGAATGGACGAGCATTGCTTGTCCTTGTACAAATCATCTACATGGGGTAGAAAAACTGATGCAGGACCATCTGTATCCTTACGGGGACGGACTGAGACATAGTGGTTTCCGTTGACGAAACCGACATGCAACTGCTAATGACAGCTTGATTGGCGATCGATGACGCCCATGGCCAAACATATCTCCGACACCTCGGGTAGCGGTTTAATTATTACAAGCTTCTTCTTGTAACTATGCACAACTATAGTCACATTGTAGAGGGAAGCATAGGCGGCAAGGGCATCATTATCAGCCCATGCATACTCTGAGGCAAGCTGACTTGTATGCTTCACAAAGTTGCCTCCACAGCGACATTCACAACCCTCATCGATGAAAGGTGCAAACACATCCTTACACCAGTGCGCGATTTGTGGAAAATTAACTGGGGGGGTATTTTTTCAAAAAAAATATTTGGCTGTTGGACGATGCGTTGCGCGAAGCGCAACGCCGGGGGCGGGGTTCGGGGAGGTGGTGTCCCCCTCCCTGAAGGGGAAGAAATTTTGAAAAAGTGGAACTTCAAATGGTGCTCAGAATGCTCAATTTTTTGAAAAAATTGAGCATTTTTTCCTCACAATCCCAGTTTGCTCACAACAGATTGACAATGCAAAATCAGTCAACGAATGTTGTTGTCTTTTCAAATGTGCAATTTGCTGTTGACATGACACGAACAAAGAATCACACAATTGCAATCGCTTCAAGATCTGCACTCAACGATGCTTTTTTATGTATAACCAGCATTTAACGCCGATCCATTGGTCGGCAGGCTGTGAGACGGTGCTCACTTCATCCATGTCAACTTCAGATTCAATTATTCAAAATTTTGTTTCCTCCACTGCACTAAACCACAATGAAGGAAATGAATGGTGATGCATTTGCACTTCTTTCTTGACTTCAAAACGATTATATCCAGGGGACACGGCTCGCTGGGCAGTGGTTAAATTGTAAAACAAAGCCTAAGGGGGCGCAAGGGGTATGGGGTGGAGCCCCCGCTGGGTTCCAAGGGGCAGAACCCCTGGCAAGGGGTCTCGGGGACAGAGTCCCCCAGATCGAAGTGTGAGAACTTATGAAATTTCAGCATACATTTTGGGCCCACATTTGGCAATTTTTGGGCACCATTTTGGGCAGGCTGTATGCCAGTATGCTGGCTGCTACGAACGGCGACTCTCCTTCACAGGCAAACCATTGCCACAGAATGCATTCTATGGAGGGGCAGGGTGAAATTATGATCACTTTGTCAGGTTAAAGTGCTCAGCATCAGCCGCCTCTGGAGTTAGCCAGTCATCCATAAAGTGCTCGGGGTTGTCTCACCTGTAAGTCCACTGCCAGAAAACGTTGATAAAATGCCAGTTGTTGAGACAAGCTCGGAGCATTCATGACGCCTTGTGGATGAACGAAAAATATGGCATGGCTGGATTTTTGTGGGAGAGGCCGAAAATAAACGGAATTCTGCCTGCCGCATCGGTGCCCAGGGTAAAATGACGGCATTTTTCCCGACTGGGGGGGGGGGTAAATTTTGTACCCGCCCGGGTATTTTTTTTGCCTTAACTGGGTGGGTACAATTTTTATACTGGGGGGTAATACCCCCCGTACCCCCCCTACAAATCGTGCCCTGCCTTACACTTGCTGATGAGTGGGGCAACTTCATGACGGTGTTGCAGATGCATCCTCTGGTGACCGAGTAACTGATCATCCAGTGCTCTGAAGGTGCAGTTACCATCACTGGCGATCTTCTTCACCATCAGTCTATTGACCTTCAATTGGCTTGAAAGCTCTAATTTGAATAGCCATGATCTTCGGGTTTGGGAATATGACGGTGAAGAATGCTTGGTAGAGGTTAGAGTCCCAACATGAACACTATTGAAGTCAGCAGCGATCTTCCAGCAAAGGCCTCAAACGACTGCCGATCGGTATCAGATGTCAATGAAGATCAGGAGAGTCAGGAGTTAATCTCTCCAGGAGAGTCAGGAGTTAATCTCTCCAGGAGAGTCAGGAGTTAATCTCTCCAGGAGAGTCAGGAGTTAATCTCTCCAGGAGAGTCAGGAGTTAATCTCTCCAGGAGAGTCAAGAGTTAATCTCTCCAGGAGAATCAAGAGTTAATCTCTCCAATCATAATTAGCCATATCATTTTCAAGAACCTCAAAGAAACAATGTTTCACATATGCAAGAGCAATTTAGCGTTGTGCAAAGGGAAGCCGTCACGTGCTGCCCTAAGCTGTATCAGTCACCCCACGCTGAGACTTGGGCCAGCCCCTCTTCACCTGATGCATCTTGGACCCCCAAGTCACGGTCAAGTTGGAAGGTATAGCCACTGCTCATTCAGCTTGACATTGAAGTACTAGGCCCAGATTCCTCTCTTTCTTGAACTCCATTCACACTTCTTACCAAAAAACTACCAAATGCTAAACCTCCATGACAAGAAAATGGGACATGAAATGTCGTAATGTTCCATTTGGAGACCATAATTTAGATTAAAAAAACTTCAGCTCTTGATTTGGGGACACTTTTCCCCAAACCTGTGCCAGGGGTTCTGCCCCCTGGAACCCCATCGGGACTGTCGCGCCACACTGCGCTTTGGTACCTTTCGTCCACAAGAATTTTGGTGGCCATTCGGTCACAAAAAATTAAAGAGTCTGTCAGATTCAGACTGCTTTCTGATGCATCATAAATGTGAAGCAGATGTGGCAATAATTCCATTCCATTAGGCAGAATGAAAATGTGAGGCATCACAAGAAAAATTGCAGCGGCAGGAAGCCAAGTAACAAGGTGAGAAAGACCAGTGGAACAGAAGAGGTGGGTGCAGGTGGGGTGGTGCAATAATGGCATGAATGTGTAATGAAGCGAAAAAGAAACCTTCAGAATCCAATAGATAAACCAATCCATTTGACAAGGAAATGCAATGCAGGGATGGGTAGACGTACAGTACGTGATGTAACGTACTTTATTTTTGTACGCGTACAAAACTCTTCTGACGTACAAAAATATCCAATAGCTAAGATTGTTTGGGTTTCATGTATGGAACCTCATTTACCAAGCTTATTTTTGATTTCTGGATCAAAGAACACATTGTACGGGCCAAATAGGTACATAATCGTAGGTACGTTTTTCATTTCGATTCGCATAAATACTTAGGATTGGTTATGCAGTGTCCGGCACCTGGATTGGTTATGCAGTGTCCGGCACCTAAGTCCTGACATAGCCCTATCTAGACAATGCAAAATTTGCTTTTTTAGTCATTTTTACATGCTATTCTACATGATGCTGATAACGAAATATTGCGGGCTGCTAACCGGATCAGCAAAGGCTGCTGTGCACTCGTTTCATTTCTGCTTATTGCATCAGTCAGGCTTGATTTAACTATTGCCCATGTCGCATTCCCTACAAGTGCATGATGGCGGCAAGTTTGCATTCTTTTATTGCTTTGAAATATTTTCTTTCATCCATGCAGAGTCCACTTGTCGGTGGGGAACGCCGACCGTAGCACCAATCAAATTAAAGTTGGCATTCAGGATTTCCTTGGAGTGGCCGGTCTCTTTCGAATGTCTGAAGGTGATGTAAAGCATTGCCATGGAGGACAGCTCTCAGGCTAGACAGTGGCCTTTCTTTACCTTCAAATCTGTCAAGATCACCTCTTCTGGTTGCCTGTCTTTTTTCGGCCCGTAACGAAACACTTCCTGTGTTCACAAGAAAAATTACATCTAATGGGCTGGCGTTAAGATTCTGGCGGTGCAAGCTCACCAGTGGTGGGAATTTTTCACTCAATGCAAAGTATGCAGCTTGTCTCTACCTGTTGCGGGGGAGAGATGGGGAACTTTGCGTGTGTCAAAATGGACTTGCAGGATCCGTTGATGCTTGTTAGATCACACTTGCAAAATTTGCAAAAAACGAAACATGGCCAGCTCGACTGCTGGGGATGGGACTTATTTGGCCAAACATCTGTTGTTTTTTACCTGAAAAAAAAAATGGTCTTGCATGGATTGCCAATATTGTTGCACTGATACTTGTGAGATTGTACCTATATTTTTCGACAAATCATCCTATAATGCATTCGAGTTGTGCAGGGAGTGGAGGGGTAGGGTTGCCATTTGTGCTTTTCCCTGAAAATGAATCTTTTCCTGGGGGAAAAGAAAATGCTAAACAGATTTCAAAGTTTTTCATGTGGTCATATGGTCTAAAATTAAAATCATTATTACCTACTGAAACTGTATCGTTATTGCAGTAAAATGCAGTTTAAACATGGAAAAGTTCTTGCATCTCTGGAGGAATTTGGCATGTGGACCCCCACCTGGATTTTTTGCCTTTTTACAAAAATCTAAAAACCCAGTGCACTGCCACTTTACTGCTTTAGGCCCCAAAAGTTGCTGCAGGCTTTGCCTCCAGAGCTCTGCTTAAATAACATGGTGTTCAATTGGTGTGGGTGCTTTTCCTGACATCTTTGCTTATTTTTTCTGAATATGTTGAAGAACTTGATAGTGAGAAGAGGGGCCATAGTCCTTGGCGCAAAGTTCTTAGTCCCAGTATCTTGGCCTATTCGATGATTTTCAGGTCATAGGCCTAGTTCAGAAGACTGGCGTAGGTCATATCCATGAACATGAAATGGGAAAATGTTTGATTCAAATTTTAAGGTCGAATAGTCAGAGCCATGGATTAAAAAAAAAACAGTTTTCAATCCGAATCAACACTGACCTCGCAATATTGACATCGGGTAATTCAGGAGGTACCTAAATCATGAAAAATATTGCCAAATAAAGGGAAAGAAAGCTTGGTAGGAATATCTTAAATGTGTCTAATTTGGTGCAGTAGGTGGGACTAGATACCAAGGTACTTTCTGTGCAATGATCCAGTCCCAATGTAAAAGTATTGAAAAAAAAAAGTATTGAAAAATTGAAAAATACAGGCAAGCAAAAGCACACATGCCTGCAAAATCATGCAGGTGCTCGAGGTAATTTCATCCGTAGATTAACCATTTCCCCAAATCTTAACTGAGTTATATGAGTTATAATGTAAAAACCATGAGTTACATGAATGCATGAACAGGCATTCCTAAACCCCAGCATTAAAAATCTGTGTACCTATTCAGTAAAGCACTATCTATGCCATTAATGCCAAATATTTTCTTGAGAACAATAGGTAATGTGTACTTTCTTTCAAGTTTCTTAAAAAAATACATAGGTACCTACCTATTGAAAAGACTGGAATATACTGCAACATCAATTTATAAGCAGGTGGGCCCTACCTGTTAGGCGAATTCTGGACAAATCACGGCCTTTCAGCCGATTTCCAAAACGAGGATTAATCTGCGGTTCGCCGCGATCCGCAGATCGACGAGTGGCAAGCTGATTGACCACAAACATTTGGATTCACATTCATACTGCGAATGACAAGGTCAACCATATGACCTCTCGTCGATCCGCGGATCGAGGCGATACGCCGATTAATCTTTGTTTTGGAAATCGGCCGTTTGTCTTCTGGCAAAAATTAAAATACCCAGGTAGGACAAAGCCCAAAAGGGGGGCCAGATGACCTGGCATAGAATAGAAATAGGAAACTGTCACCTCACCTGCTGGCATAGAATAGAAATTATTAATTAATATGAGCGGCTATTTTGTGACCAAGCCATGAGATTAGGTTGGACTTGTCGAATCACTTTCTCTATTAAATGGTGCAAAATCTTGGGGGACAGTTGAGGTTTGGAATACGTAATTCTAACTTAGGTGTCTGTTGGGATTAACACGACTAACAACATCCTTGGCATTTTCCCCTCTTGATCACAAGTCGGTTCTCTCTTGGTCACACAAATGCAATGAAAGTTATTTGAGATGGTATCAAGATGCCCGCCACTAGCTTCAGAAAGAATAATGTGTCGACTGTAAATGTTCAGTTCAATAGCTATTCAAAAGCATACCGTACTCCTGATTTGAGGTCTGTTTAGAGGTTATCTGTAAGCAATCATCGCGACTTACAAACCACAAAAACCCAGCAAAATAATTAAGAAAATTGGAAATAGTTTCGTAAATTTTGTAGGTACCGTAAAATGGGGTGACATGGACCCAGTTTTGCACTTCAACAATCTGAACAAAAAAAATGGTTGCCTTTAGCAAAAATGTGTTAAGCCAAGAACTTGGTTCCCATCTTGGACTAAATGATGGCCATACATGGAATTTAAAATTTCCTGCCAAAAAAAGAAAAAAAAAAAAAAAGGAAAAACATGGTGGGTCATTTCACCCCATGTGTTGGGGTCATTTGAACCCACAACATATAATTCCCCATAGCTGCCATAGGAAATGAAAGGTGGGAAGATCTGTGGGGTCAAATGAACCCAGGGTAAGGCAGCAAAAAGTGGACAAAAAATTACACCTTCATTCCCAGTCATTTCTGAGGAAAATCATCATTTGCAAAACAAGCTTGCGCGAAATGCGCCAAATTATAATTTACGACTTACAGACTGGGTAAGGCACTAAAATCCTTCTGTGAAGAGGTTTTGGGCAAGAAAAAATGCAAATTAATGAAAAAATAACCAATGTTCAGTGCCTTTTTTTATTACAGGGCTCCCAAGACATTTCTGAACATGATAAAAAATATCGCCGCGACGGTACCTGGGTGATTGGGTTGCGATTGATCCAAATGGTGATGATGTTGCTGGTGTAGGTACCCTAGGGTGACTCTGAATGAAGTTTGACTCAGATCAGTCATTCAACAAGGGAGGTAGATATGAAATGAGTCAAAAGTCTTACACGCAAAAGAAAACACCGAGTCCCTGCACAAGAATAACAGCATACGGTCCAGTCCTAAAGGAATGTGTCATTGTCTGTTGTGTGGGAGACCACAAAAGCATGAACTGAACACCCAAAAAGGTTATGATTGATTAAATCCTACCTGCCTGCAAAAATATTTGGCTGGTCTGTTTTCTGTTGCAGATTCATTCGTCTAATTGTTATGGGTTCAAGTCACCCCAAAAAAGCCAAAATTGTAGGGGGTGAAATGGACCCAGGCCTGGTCACCATATGACATGTTCAAATGGTCTGATAACACCTGAAATCTAACCAAGGCAGTTTATTCACACTTGTCAAGGCCTAAATTAGCTTCTCCTCTGCAGATCTTGAGTAGGTCAGGAGAAAGTTGCGAGACGTGGAAAACAAGCGTCAGAGCTAGATATTGGTTTGTGCTCCCTGTGGTCCATAAATGTGGTGATAGGACTGTGGTTGTATTGGCCTATTTTAATAGATTAGAAGTGTTTTCATCATTTCATGTTTAGATACTTTCAAAATTACCACTAGATTTCATGCTGTGCCTGGCGAAATGTTTTTCCCAGATTTGGGTTCATGTCATCCACCTGGGGTCATGCCGCCCCATTTTACAGTACATAAAATCTGTATGCAATCATCGCGATTAATTTGCAAACCACATAAAAATCCAGCTAAATCTGTAAGAGAATAGAAAATGGCGAAGTGAAAAAAGTTTTGTACGTAACAGTGCAGATAAAAAGAGAAATTACTAGATGTTTTGTACGCACGTACAAAACTCACGTACAAAATGGTTTTGTACGTCGGACGTACAAAACTGTAAAAAGCTGCCTATGTACTTTTTTCACATTGGTGGAGGTTGTGTACTCGCATTCAGACGTACACAAAGGTTCAGACTAGCAAAGTACACGACGTACAAAACCAACGTACAGTACTTACCCATCCCTGATGCAATGTGAAGGGGGTGTGCAGGAGTTCCAACAGAAACCTAACCACTGGCTTCAAAATCATGTTTTAAATGGTTAATGGCCAAAATCAAGGACAAGGTCCTTACCCACTATGCAGACGAGCCTTGCCAACTCTAGCTGGTCGGGTACAAACACTGACATCAGTCTGAGCTCCATGATTGTTTTCAACAACAGAACTGATAGATGATAAACGTGAAGAAAGATCGCTAGACTGTTCGGACAAGGAATCGCCAAGGCTCATACTCTTGCATGAAGAGAGGGAGCTTTAGTGAGGTAGGGTGTTTTTGAAAACAGGGAGGGGATGGGTGGGAATGGGCACCATCGGGTTAGGGGATGGAGGTGGGACCAATTCCTCCGGGGGGAACCACTTTTCCGTCCAATTTTTGGGGTAACTTTTTGAGTGTGAGAAAGAACAAGAAAATAAAATTACATGGACATTACAGGAAACAGGTGAAGTTACAAGGAAAACGTCTTTTTTCAAAGTCCAATTTTTGGGGATTTTTTTTGTTGATGAGAAGGGATTTAGGGGATTCCACCAAAAATTGGGATTTGGCATTTGGGGTTTCACAAAGAAATCAAGGTTAAAGTCGCAAAGCAAAACCCGCGTTTTTATCATTTAAACATCGAATTCTTTGGAGTTTTTTTGTTAAGAACCAATTTAAAACAGGAAACAACAACCCGATTTGTTGCCATTAATTTTTCAAATTTAAGAGGAACAGGTTAAAGAATGCGATCATGGGCCTCAAAGCCCGTGTTTTTTTAAAAAATCTTTAACTATTGAAGAGACGAATAATAAACTTAGAAAAAGGTCCGAAACGAGATTCATGAAAATGATACCAAAGTCAATGAAGAGTGTAGTGCACTCTTCATCAACCTTGATCACAAGATATCTCACTGTCTGAGAAAATCAACCCAACATCACAAATGAAGCCTAACAACTAAATTTTCATCCTCAAAACAGGAGTCGAAAAATAAGTTGAAGAACAATCTGCACCACACAGCAGTAGACAATAAGAAAAAGAGATTTCATACACAGATTCAAAGGATTGAAATGGGTGATTATCCTGAAGACATAATCGATGGACTGTTCCTCTTCTTCACTGATGGTGGTGTCCGGTGCATCTTTTGTTGTACTATGGCCATAAGAGAGCAACGTTCGACTCTTCCGGTGTAATTTTGGCAATACTTTTTCTAAAAAATAGTCACAAAGAAAAATAGAATGATATCATTGTGCAAAGATGTCCGAGTAACATTATAGTTGGTGTCTGTTTATTTGAGGGTTCAGCAAACATAAGCATTGAAGTGGGGGTGGTATACTTTGAAAACCCGCATTTGCATTTTGCACAGCCCAGACTTGTGTCGACTTTCCTAACGATTGGACTAATTGTTGAGCATTCAAAGCATCAATTTTTCAAATGTGCCCGCGCTGTCTATCGAACAACAGATCATTTTTCTTCCAGAATTATTCTCCATTTTATGTCCACAGACCACAACCAAGGTGATACTGATAGGTCGCAAAATGGAGGCAGGGCATGTCACATTTATCGCAGTGGCAGAGTGCCAATCCACAGCTTGATGAATGTATCTACTTCAGTCCTGTAATGGAAGCAAACTTTCCCATTCTTTCTGTGGTTAAATTTTCCATTCTTTGTACATGGCATTTTGTGGCGAAAATGGGATAAACCCAGTGTTAAGCAGCACCAGCAGTCGATAATTCAGTTGCGCTGACAATGGTGTGCTGACATGTAAAAACATCTACTTCCGAGTTTTATTTTGTGACTCGTTAACGTAATTTCTTTTTGACGTAGTCGTATCGCCTGCTTCTTCCAAGAAATTCATTTTTTGATCACTGGAGAATGTGTATTTTTCATTTTCATTACAAAAAGCCTCCAAGAAGTGTGCAAGATGGCGGGTTTTAAGTGAAAGGCCGCTGGTTTTGGATTGGAGCATCCCCAATCCCCGCAGGAAAATTTTGGGTCACGCATGTTGTGTTTTTATGTCCCGAATATGATATGAGTCTCTGGAGTAATCAGGGGGATTCGGAGGAAGAATCTTAAGTGCAAGCTGGCTTTCAGCCTCATGGTGGTGGAGATAGCACCAGGTACCCTTGCCTGCATGTGAGGTGGGGGATCCAGGAAGCTGAGCATGTTGGAGGGATACCTATCATATCCAAAATTCAAAACCACAGCCCGATCGGTTCAATTGCAGTGGTGAATTATGTGACACGGATCTCAAAAATGGGAGAAAAAGCAGCTGCATCTTTGATGAGAATTCTTCTTGTTTTCTTTTTATTTTGAGAATGAGGTGGGGCATTTTGTCCAACCAAGCATTTGACTGTTTGGCATTAGGTTGTTGGCCTTGCATAAATATTCTGACTGATGAAATGCCTCTCTGACCACAGTTTACACTCACGCTCATGTCACGCCAGTCCTCTCAATTTATCCGGGCTGCAAACTCGCTCGAAGGCATTCCTGCATGGTTGAAAACGAATTTTGGCTGACGTTTGGAAATTAGCTGACTCGAACTGGAGGGACAGGTCTTATCTCAGATACGAATATAAGCATGTGATGTGATGAATGGATTTCCATAAACAGGGCCCTAATGCGAGCAATCGAGCAGAGGCTCCGAACGATTGAGCATACAACACAACGTCAAATGAACAAAGACTTTCAGTGCCGTTTGAAAAAAGAACAGTGGGCCAATTTTGTTTGGGTGAAAAAAGAAGTGACATTTTTCAGTGAGGATGCCAATTTTTATCTTCCTAGCTTGATGGGAGGCCAAGAAGAACCAACGGAGATAAAAAAAACAAACATGAAAAGAGTGTTGCACGGGAATCGCGGACAGCTCGTCACCAAAAAAGCTTGCTGTGGAAATTGTTGGAATCAGCATCAAATAGACAATTTGGTGAATTGAAAAAGCATTGCGCACAAAATCATGTTTTTTTTTCAATTTTCTGACCCTCTTCATTTTATAACAAATTAAACTTCACAATCAATTTATCACAAAAACATGCAGTGGCAAGAAAAAAAAACACAAAAATCCGATTGCAATGATCTTGCCATTGAAAAAAAAACAACAGAATTTGAAAAGGTAGGTGGATGGATGCCTACCAAAAATGCTGAACAACGCCTACCTTTTCCTCTTTGAGACCAAAGTGGTGGATCAAGCTGGCCATGTGGTAACAAGCCATTTTCAAGACAAGATAGAAAGGCTAACAGATGGCCACCCTTAGGAAAGTGAAAAGGAGCTTGCTGCACACCATCCTGACCTACTAAGACCAGCGTGCCACCAGAATCTCCTGGAAAACAAAACAAATTTTGGCACAGATGAGATATCAGAATTAAAGGAGACAAACTGCAAGTGTAATGGTGAACATCCTTAATTGAGTAAATAAAAACCCGGCCAAAATGGAGCCAAAAGAATGCCCCACCCTACTGACCAGTCAGCAAGTCATATTCACCCTTTCAGAGATCGAACAGGTCTCAGTCTGGTAGAATTCCTAAAATCCGGATGCATATATTTGGCTCTTTTTGGATCCAGATACGAGTGAAAATGTTAAAGCCGGATTCCGGTCCAAGTCGGATTCACCTTGTTTGTTTTCATAATCATCTAGCAGGTTATTGGCAGCATTCTAGTCTTTTGGTACTGTTTTGATGGTTCCGACCCAATCCAGATAGGCTTTTGAGTGAGAGACAAGATCTCCTAATTTTTCACCTTTCATAATGACACGCTGGGATGACACCGATCGGTTTCATGAAAGCTAAAGGTCTTCGAAAAAAATGTCTGGAATTCCGAATCCCAAAATGCGCATATTGATCACAGAATATTCGCATGTGGCTTCCTGGAATTTTCAATCAGCTTGAACAATAATTGAAAGAAGTAAGCAACAAAGCGTGCTACCTAATTGCAAAAAAGTTCTACCTTGTTGGTGACAATGGACATAGACAATATCATCGACCTTGATGTTGATGGCAAACTCCCAGTATACGCTAGAATAAATCATGTAAGAAACCAAGAATTAGTATTCATAGCCTGAGCCCAGAAAAATTGCAGGGCTTCCTTGGTAAAAATAGGAATTTAGCAAGAAATGAATTTTTGAAACATTTCACAGCATTTCTGATGTGTCTGAATTGTAACTTCATCTGAATGGGAAATTCCAACATCTCCTGCATCATTGCAAAAATTGCAGAGCCGCTTGCTGCTGGCTGATGACGTGAGCAGAAAAAGAAAAAGGCATCAGAGTCCAATCCACAAGAATAGATTATCTCTTGCACACATCCATTGATGGGGCAACGAAAAAACAACATTCTTTTAGCCAGACTCTGCAGAATTATGTTGTTATCAAGGAGCGAGAAATGAAGATCTCTCAAAGCCTCCTGAAAAGAAAAATCCAAGTAAGGCTTTAACATTTTCCTTGTCACGGAGTTTTGCATCAAGGTAATTGCTGCTCCGACTGTTATGCTTAGGTAACATTTTGGCTTGTAGATACAAAAACTGGTTCGTTTTACATTCTGTAATGGACTTGGCATCTGGCCCATTATGATAATTATTATTATGCTCACATTACGGGTCACCCACAGCCCTCATATGCCACGAAAGAGAATTTGTTTTCCTTATTCAGGGAAATGTATGTTTTTTGGATGATCATGCCAACGGACATGCTGGGGAGAGCCCCAACATATCAAAAATTCAAAACCCTACTGGAAATTCATCCCTAATTTTGCAATGGTCATGCACTATGTTTCGTTGGGGTAACAAAACGAGAAAATTCGATTTAAGAGGGGGCCCTGGTCAAAAATGCCATCTCCGGTGTTTATGTACCGATTTGATTCATTTTTGGTACACAGTTACTACCTTATAGGAAGAGTTCTCACACAAAATTTCAACTTGATATCATCACCCATTCCTGAGATATTGGGGAAAATGTCATAAGAATGTAGCGCGACTTTGCATGCACGCTGTACGTAAGACGTAAGACATTTTAGGTTCTGTTTGCATCAAAATGCTTATTAAGAGCAAGAAAATTGGCTGTTGGAAGCAGAATGTTTATTTTTGACTGAGAAATACAAATTATTTTGATTTACGCTGGCATTATATAGAAGCGAGAGGTGGTTCTGTTGAAATGCACATGTGAAGTGACTTAGAGCAAAGACATCAAAATTCTGCTTCCAACACCAACAGACCAGGAAAAAAAATTTGTACACAAAATTTCAGCTTTCTGGTTAAAAAATGGTGAGATAGGGCTTTCGATAGGCAAAAAACATGCAAAACTCATTTAGAGGCAAATTATCACAAAATGTATACGCAATTAAAACTCTTCAGGAACGCTATCACTAAATCGCATATAAAAACAAAACGGCTTGAGATATTCTAATTTGGTTTTCAGTTTTTGAGAGTAGAAACTTCACTCTGTGAACGTGGATGAAAACTGAAAAAAAAAAAAAATTTTTGACAAAAAGTGTCATTTTTTCACCAGGGCCCCCCTTAAAAGAAAGAATGCACTGATGAATAACAGTTACTGCCATTATTTGCAAGTTTTGCGAATAAATCGGACTATCTTCAACTGCAGACTCACACACTTTTAAACAGTAGACTGTCAGATTGGCTGGGGCTTGCACAACTGATGAGTGCATGGATAAAATGGAACTCATTTTGTATTCCAAGAGCCACTCCCACGTCTCCTTTCCCATAAAAATAGAATCCGCCTTTAAAGTTTTTTGCAACATTATCTTTTGTATTTTTTCAGGCCATTGCTGGTGGATTTTTGGATTTTTTATTTCTGCAATCTGTGGAGTAAGGTAGGATGTAAGAATTCTCACTGACGTAAGAATTCTCTGCAGGATGTTACACTGACATGAGAATTCTCTGCAAAGTTTTGAGGGTGGGGGATTCAAAAATTCCAAAAACATTTCGTGACCCAAAAAATTCCAAAATCGACATTGCTTAACTCTGCCCAGTTGGAATCTTTTAACCTTATTGATTGGGATGGTGAAAAATGGGTCACAAGTCATTCCCTTTGCGGATAGTGAAAGGTGAACAAATCCGGTTAAATGCAAAAATATGTCAAAATGTGTATGATTGATGCAAAGCCCTGTGTTTAACATCCTGTCACATTTCATTTTTGATTTCCGTGCACATCAAAAGTCAATCCATCTATTGGTTATTCCACGCCAGCACCGCACTGCACTCACCTAAAGGCTTGCTGCAGTTGGATCCCGGACGAGGGGTAC
>JASGXE010009699.1:0-24777 GCA_030068105.1 Sinentomon sp. SZTP_YWyxl
AATTTGATGTTTTTGTGTTATTAATGTTATTATTCATTGGAAGATGTGTTTAAACAAAAGTTTGATGTTATTTATAACAAAAGTGATTTAGCAAGTTGTTGAATGTGATTTAATAAAGTTTCCTTGGATGTGCATTTGGTATTGAAGTTTGGAGTTTGGTTATTTAGAATTTCGTTCCCTTGGGGAGAATATGTGCTTGAGAGTTAAAAGTGTGAGAGAGGAGATCAGAGTAAGTGTAAAGGGAGAATGAACAAATTTGGCACATCTTAAGGGAGGGGATGTGTGGCGACCGATTGATTAGGATGTGCTAATTTTGTTCATTCTTTCTTCTATTCCCTAGGAGGGTGGGTGGGAGAAAGTTGGTTTCCTCTTTAGAAGGAGGAACCCGGTGTTTTGACACATCCTGAGTCAGGAATATTCTCAGCGATGATGTTTTGATGGGAACTCTCCTGGCCTTGTTAGATGGAGAGGAGTAGCAGTTCATACATTTTCTGGTTGTTTGCATGGGGGAACAGAACTGGTCCTACTGCTATTTGGTCCAACCGTAACCTGGTCCGACCGTAATCTGGTCCTACCGTAATCTGGTCCTACTTTTTCTTTGCGCCTCGAAAAAAATCGATCCAAATTTCATTCGATCCAAGTTACGGTAGGACCAAGTTACGGTAGGACCAGGTTACGGTAGGACCAGATTACGGTAGGACCAGATTACGGTAGGACCAGGTTACGGTAGGACCAGATTACCGTAGGACCAGATTACCGTAGAACCAGATTACGGTCGGACCAGATTACGGTAGGACTAGATTACGGTAGGACCAGATTACGGTCGGTCCAGATTGCGGTAGGACCTGGTTATAGTAGGACCAGGTTACGGTAGGACCAGATTACGATAGGACCAGATTATTTCAGGTTCAGATTACGGTAGGACCTGGTTACGGTAGGACCAAGTTACGGTAGGACCAGATTACGGTAGGACCTGGTTACGGTAGGTCCAAATTACGGTAGGACTTGGTTACGGTAGGACCAGATTACGGTAGGACCAAATTACGGTAGGCTAGATTACGGTAGGACCAGATTACGGTAGGACCTGGTTATGGTAGGAACAGGTTGCGGTTGGACCTGGTTACGGTAGGACCTGGTTACGGAAGGACCAAAAGCCAAACCGCATTTTTTCCCGATTTTCTGGATGTTTGCGCTGAGGTAGTTGCGTTGTTTTTGTTCTAAACGTGATTGCACTCCTGCTGCCGTAAAGATAAAAGACAAAAATGGACGCAATAACCACTCGGTGAATTTTTCACGACTTTGATGGGGAGTAGCCGGAGGGGGCCAGCCAGTTGGGTTAAGTTAGTTTAGGTCAGGCCAGGTTAAGTTAGGTAAGGTTAGGTTAGGTTAGGTTAGGTTTGATTTCTGTCTTTCGTGATTCATCATATATGTGCAGCGGGGTAATTTTGAGAACCAGTATCAAAACAACACAACTGCCACTGCGAAACTGTGCCTGCATTTCGGACCAGATCCCAGTAGGACTTAGTTACGGTAGGACCAGGTCACGGTGGGACCTGGTTACGGTAGGACCAGATTACTGTTGGACCAGATTACGGTAGGACCTAGTTACGGTAGGACCAGGTTACGGTAGGACCAGATTACGGTAGGTCCAGCTTACGGTAGGTCCAGGTTACGGTTGGTCCAGGTTACGGTAGGACCAGATTACGCTAGGACCAGATTACGGTAGGACCAGATTACGGTTGGTCCAGATTGCAGTTGGTCCAAATTACGGTAGGACCTGGTTACAGTTGGTCCAGGTTACGGTAGAACCAAGTTACGGTCGGACCAGATCACGGTAGATTCAAATTACGGTAGGACTTGGTTACGGTAGGACCCGGTTACGGTTGGACCAGATTACGGTAGGACCAGATCACGGTAGGTTCAGATTACGGTAGGACTTGGTTACGGTAGGACCAGATTACGGTAGGACCAGGTTACTGTAGGACCTGATTACGGTAGGACCAGATTACGGTAGGACCAGATTACGGTTGGACCAGATTACGGTAGGACTTGGTTACGGTAGGACTTGGTTACGGTAGGACCAGGTTACGGTAGGACTAAAAATGAGTAGGACCAGGTTACGGTTGGACCAGGTAGCAGTAGGACCACTTCCTACGACCCGTTTGCATACCAGAAAGAGAAGAGTCTACTCAGTTGATTGGAGTTGGTGAAGGAATCAAGGTGAAAAGACCTTGTAAGGATTCATGTGGGCTAAGAGGCTGTAGTTCTTGGGTGGATATCATCATGATTCCAAAAGAACATTGATCAACCAAACAGCTGAAGTAATCCAGTGTCTGTGAGGATAGAGAAGAAGAGACCCCAAGGTGTGTTACCAGGACAATCAGTGTTACCTGGTGAGGGGAATTCTCAAGAAGTCAAGAACATTGCTGGTGAATTAATCACATAGTGGTGAAGAGTGATTTCATCAAGCAAGATTACGAGATTTTTATGGTTCTATTGAATGCATTGTGAGGAAGTTATTTGTGTCATTTCCCTGGTTTGTGAAATTTGATTGATGTTTGGTGTTTGTAAAAGTTATTGATCCACTGTAATTGATAAAGTTTAATCTGTTCTTTTCTTCTCCTACTTGATAATAAAATTTAGGTTTCAGGGCTTGGAAGCTGATTAGCTATCTGGTTGGTTGGTAGGTTGGTAGGAAGTGCCTAGGAAGTGTTTCATATAATAAAAAATATAAGATATTGAGAAGTGCTGACCAGTCATCAGAGTGAAGTAGAAGGAAAGGAGTTGAGAGAGGAATAGGGGTAAGTCCTAGCTACGGTCTTTCCCGTTACAATTATTGAAGATAATGAGAGCTTTTGCTGTCAAAAACTGGAATACAAAAACATTTATTCCAGGTATTTTTACCACAGCAACACAGCAAACAAGACAAACACAACAAAAAAAAGCCAAAATAAACACAACAAAAAAGCCAAAATGAACTTTCTGAACACCAGAAATGGGAGCACCATGTCTTTTCAAGTTTTCCAACACAGCAAACAAGACAAAAACAAAAAAAAAAAAGCCAAAATGAACTTGCTGAACACCAGAAATGGGAGCGCCATGGCCGCCATGTCTTTTCAAGTTTTCTGTCAAAATCCCGGATAACGTGCGTACACTAGACGGCGGATCGGCAGCGCAGGTAATGGGAAAACATATGACGCACGTGTGCGTGAAAGAGAGATGGCTGCCATCTAGTGTAATTCAGTTATTTCAAGATGGCTTCCAGGCGGCATCCACTTGGTTGTTTGACTTCACCATCGAAATTTTGGATCAATCTTGACGATTTTTGAGCTTTTTTTTTCTTGCAAAAAAGTTTTTCAAATTTTTTGTTTGAGATTCGAGATTCGATTCGAATTTTTTTCGAATCCTTCAAGAATCTCGAATCGAATCTTTTCGAATCGAATCCTTTCATTCGAATCTCGAATCGAATATCACCACATTTTTCGAATCGAATCGGGCAAGATTCGAGATTTTCGAATCGAATCTTCGAATCGAATCAAGATTCGCACAGCCCTACCACTTTGGTGCCGAATGCGAAAGACTCATTTTCACAGTGGCTTCAAAATGGGGGGGGGTCGGAGGAATTTCTTTCGCTGAACGTTTTGTCTTCGGGTTGTAACCTGTTTGTGAAAAATAGGGTCTCTGCGGATGATTTTTGCATCCGGCCCGCTGGGTCCCATGTGTCCCATTTTGTGGATTTTGGGGGACCATTTCTGGGAAATGGGGGGTCTGATCATATTTTGCCCAGCAATACAGGGTGATTCACAAAAAAACTAGTCAGGACAGAAACTTGCTGCATATTGCTCGAATGCAGGGGCAGGGAAAGCCGAACGCATGAGCCCTGTTTGCGGGCAAAAGATTTCGTGCACTGTGGCCTTTGCAGCACGGCGCAATGATGACAATATGGCGATTGCCGATTCCATGATTCCACGACGAATTGAGATCAAATCAAATAAAATACAACACGCTCGGACATGTTCTGTTCCATAATCTGTATTCCAGTCTACTCCACACAGGCCCTCCCTCCAGCTTCCTGACTCATACCATTCGACGAGGGCCTGTCTGCGTGCATTGGCCATGCGTGCATTGGAATGCTCAGCCGCTCAGATAGTTTGCTTATTTTACACAGGCATTTATTCGTACATGGATGTTCCCCGTGCAGCCTCATTTGCGGGCGCAAATTGTCAAGCAGTGCAGACAACAGCAGCAACCCACATAACTTCAATGCACCTCAGAAACCATCTGCAGTGGCGAGCAGCGAACAAAATGTTGCGGGATGCATTGTCAGGGGAACGCAGCCGCACTGCGTTATTTTTGCCCCTCCCACTGCGTCGAACTGGCAAATCAATCTGCAGGAGTTGATCGCGTCCAACTTCCAAGGAAAAGTTTATGAACAGCTGAAAGGCATGCAGTGGCGAGCCTTGAACATGATCTCTTTGTATCAAGGCGAGCATACACCGATCAGTTTCGACGCGCAACAGTTTGTCTGTCTTTATGCACACCGTGGTCACGAAATTTTGTCGCGTCAGTCAGGACTAAAGAAATTCCCTAGTGGTTTTTGTGAATCACCCTGTATTTTGTTTTAGGTTCTTCTGAGGAACCCAGAAACATAGGTACAGAAAATGGTGTTTCTCGGATGAAAATGAGTCTTACACTTTCGGCCCCAAAAATAATGGTCATTTTGGGGAACGTTAGGGGCCATATCTTGAAAAATATGGGTCGGAGAAAGAACTCGAATTGTCACTGACGTTTTTGTCTTCAATTTGTCCTGGAAAATCCATGTGTGAGATATGGGTTCTGTAAAAATGACAGTAACCCAAATTCAAAAAGAATTTGGGAAAATATCAGCCTTTAGCAAACAGCTACTCTTCCAGGCAACTTGGTTAATAATACTAGGAAACAGGAGACAGGCTTCCTGTTGTAGACGAGCGATCAGCTTTTTTCTTTCGTGTCCCAGTTGCTCGTGTCGTGTCCCAGTCGCTTTTGCTCCTGCACAATCGACGGCTGCACAAGCGTTCTGTGGGCAGCAATTGTTGTGCAAGTTGTGCTGAGTTTGGTGACTGAGAGGCCAAGAAGCAGCGCCTCCCTAGAAATCCGAGGGAAGCACTGCCTTTTCACCGCTCAAAAACAAAACAATGCTGCCATGTAATGTTGTCTCTAGTCATAAAATTATTGAGTAGTGTTCAAGTTCAATGATTTTGGGATTCTTGGCAGGGACCCGGAATTTTATTTCTCCGAAACTTGAGCACTTTTGTTCCTCAAATGGTTTCAGAGTTTTAACCGAAAAAAGGTTGGGATCATTATACGAGTGTATACATATGTGTGGAAGCGCTAATTTTTCGGCTTTGCGCCATGCGAAACTGCATCAAAAACCGTTGCTTGGCTCAGGAGAAATTTAACTTTCTGTGGGCATCGCACCGCGGTCCGCCATTCAGTCGCATGTCTTTCGCAGCGCACACCCCCTTTAAACGCCGCAATCCAGCAGCACACATTTTGGACGCACGAAAATCCCGAAGTGCTGATGGAATGTGCTGATGTGAGTGCTGTGAGTGCGTTATGGCTGATGTTTCGCTGGTTGTTTTGTTTGGCGAATAAAATAATGCAAAATGCAACCAGTCGTACTGTCCCTTCTGAGCCTCTTTTGTACTGTCCCTTCTGAGCCTCTTTTCTCGTGAGCCACTTCTCTTGTGAGCTTTATGTGGCGAAAATTGTGCATGGGGTGCGGGTGGAGGAGTTCGGTGTCTTCGCGGGATGCGGGCCTCGTTTGCGTCCCATCCTGTCCTTTCCAAACCGAACTTGATCCATTAATTCAATATTCGAGCATCGGCTGCTCAGTCGTGTCAAAATGTGTCACGACACAAGAACATGGAACGAAAGCGAAAGCAGAAAAAAATAACAGAAAAAAAAATCCCCGTTTCGCATTTCTGCAAAATCCATTTGCGCTGTTGTTGGTGGACAAAACTCGAAATCTCCCCAAACTATCGATTTCCCCACACCTTCCCAAAAGGTGCAAAATTTCCCCAAAAGAAAAAATTTTTCCCATTCCGCCACACTGCACAGCATCCACTCGCGACAGCAGGTACCTGCACGCACACACAGCTGGTGTGCGGGTTCCTTTCTTTTTTGTGTGGTGTTGTTGACTGATTGATCATTGATTCCTGCATTCATTGACTGAAACAAAATGCAACCTGTTGTGCTGTTCGTTCCTTCTCAGCTTGGCTTCTCTGCTCTGTTGCCTTCCTGTGCCGGAGGCCACGCCTGTGCTCGCCTCTTGGCCTTGTCTCCTTCATTGTCCGCGTTGGGATGCAAATTGTGCATGGGGGTGCGGTGAGTAGGCGGTGAGTGAGGTTCGGAGTTTTCGTGGCCTGCAGTGTCTGTTCATTGTTGCGCTTGCTGGTTTTGTTGAGGTGGGGCAGGGGAAAGAGCAATTTTGTTTTTGTTGTGCCATTTTGTCATTTTTTTCACCGATTTTGACCAAAAACTATACAGCAACGCACCACATTGAAATCTTCACCTCCACAAAAATTGGGTACGATCGGTGAACAACTTTTTGAGTTATCGTTGCACACAAATTGTGGTTTGCTGTCCGTTGTAGACTCGCTTCGCTCGTCAAACAATAAAAATAGCAACTAAAATGAATAGGTACATGAAAAATGAGAAGTTGTGAACAATATAATTCAATGACTGACACCTACCTACACTGCCTATGCTGGTTTTAGGCCAGACAAAATTTGACAGGTTCCATGCCAAGAGACGTGGAAGAATCTAGGCAGACAATAATCGCAAATATGAGCCAGCAAGCCTCTTGAACAAAAATGAGGACTTGTTTGGGCATGACATTCAATTGGGAGAGATCTATACACCGTGGCCCAGAAACAAAGGTACCACCGTTGTTGAGGTTTGCATACCTTTCAGGAGAAAAGTATGATGTGGTTTTAGGTTAGGTTAGGTTAGGTATCAGACGCTGCTTTCAGCAGGTTATTTGGTATGCCACAGGGCAATCGTCAATGGAGAACAGCAAGTTCTCACATATGACTGTAAAATGTCATCATATACCTGGGAAGGGGAAGGGACAAGACAAGACGTAAGGTATGATGCCTTCTTTTCGGCAAAAACCCACAACCTAAAATTTACTTTCGACTAAAAGGGCAAAACAATTGAAGAAAAACATCTTTCACTCACTCACAAAACCCCAGCGCAACACAAAATTACATACCTACATTATAGAAATACCTAACCACTATCTAGCCCAACTCAAAACTTGAACCACACAGCAAAACATCAAAAAATGCAAACGAGACTGCTCCTTCACAAACATATTCAAAGCTCTTCTTGCCCTGGACCTTATTCAAGAAGCTGTCTTAGCGCTAAGCTGCACCTTAAAATGTGCTAAGTTCGGTCTTAGACTTATTTTTCTTATTCAAAAAGGGGTCTTAACTTAAAGCTCCACCTTAAAATGTTCTTAGAGTTTAAGATCGGTTTAAGACAGCTGTCATTTACTTCCATGTAAAAGTAAGATAAATTAGGACTGCTGATGGGCTACCCTAACTTTGTCTTTTACTGGATTTTTAGTCCTTTTGAGGTGGATTACAAATTACAATAGGTTATTCTGTTGGAGTCTTAAACTGGATGCCTATTAATGAGCCATATCCTGCTGCAGGCTATTTGTGGCTTCTTTTCTACTTTATTCTGATAAGTTGCACTTTATAACATCAAACAAGAGAGAAATTACCTTTATGTTTGTCTATAACTGACCAATTCCTTTGCTGGAACTCGTAGGTGCCTGGGGGTGTGTGGATATTCTTCCAATTTGTGGTGAAATCCTAGATTAAAATTATACAGAAGTCTTGCGAGACATTTTCATCTGTGTAGGGATGGTGTGTTGGGACTTTCCTTTGACCATACTGAACATGACATAGGTACCTGTAACCAGCAGCACATACCACTTTGCTTTTGTTTTTTGCTTGCACCATTTCTCATCAGAAAGCCGAAGCTGAGCAGCATTGGGCCTGGATGATGCGTGGATGTGAGACCTTCCTTGTTCTCCTGGTTGTGCTGCTGGAAGGGGGCATAAGACAAGCCACATGTTGCCGATCTGCAGAGTATGACTATCTTCGGGGAAATCCTGCGGGTTGTCATAAATCAAATGCCGTAAAAAAACTGGTCCAAGACGATTCCGTGGAATGCAAACTGGCCGAAACCATGCTGATAAGAGTCACCATGAGATGACTTGTTTGGCTGTGTTGCCTTGGGACAGATGATCCCGAACAAAGACGTTGATGTGCCGGAATAACCATCCAGGATTATTCAGTCTGCAATTATTAATTTCCTCTTAGCTTCCCTCAAGATTGCTAATTGATCCTTGCGACGAAGCAGTTTGCAAACGATTATTGCTGGATACTTTACTTAGGTTGGTTTCTTTCAGACGATGAGCAATTGATAAGTCCACCTTTGTCAAGAAAAATACGAGTTCGCTTGCCACCTTTATAACCACTTCTTCCGACGTCTTTGTCATCCTGCTCGGGAATGCCCATTACTTCAATGTTATCCTTGTAGAGATAGTCCTGCATTTGATATATCTGACCTTGCAGCTCGTTACATTGCTTTGTTAGGACAGCATTTTCCCGAGCAAGGTGTATCTGCTCCTTCTCCACACTGATCATCAACCTTCGAGATCAGATCATCAAACTGTGCTGACAATGTGCTTGACATGATAGATCTCAAAACATCATACAACATGATGGAGTCACTGGACGATGGCGCCAGCTGGCTTGGACTAGAAGATGGGGTAGATCTATCATTGCCCTGTGGGAGTTGGAGAGGATTCCTCAACAGTTGTTGATCTGCGATTTGCAATGAGAGCAATAAATTGGCTGAGATTCATCCATGATCAAGGAAACTGGACAAATCCTATCGAGGCTCTCTAAAACAGGCCATAAGTACAGACCCTGGAATGGAGTGAGCTTATCCGCTCACTCAGAGAAACAATGTTCCACAATGTTTGTTGTAAATGCACAGGTGCTACTCTGAACGGTCACACGGGGCCATCCGTTTTCAGCACAATGGCCACCGAATGGCGAAAGACCCCCGAGAAACAGGGAATATAGGCCATGATCATGAAAGTTGGAACACTTGGTAGTCGACCAGAAACAACCATGAATAAAATCAGGGAAACTCCATAGAACCCTCTCGGAACAGTCATGAAAGGTTATTCAGGGTTTTTTGGTTCGTTGCTGTGGCCCAGCTCAGCAAGAAATCAGCGAAAACAAGGAAATGGCCCTAAAACCGGTTGAGTGGAAAAATGGTCCGGGAATCACCACAACCCTTTACTTCACCTGCGAATGCCCAAAAACCCCTCAGGGAATAACCATAAAACAATCTTCATCTGGATCAAAAGAGACGTAATTACCTGCAATATCAAGCTTCCCATATGTCACACACACTGACCGCCCAAGCTCTATTTGGTCCACGGTGAGATCAAATTTTCCCACGTCCTCTACATGTTGACTCTACTTCTTGACTTCCATTTATGGTTTTGGTTTTCACAGGTGTCTGTTTCTGTCATTGGTGTGAATCTTGCAAAGTAACATCTGTGACTTGCAACCCTGGGGAAACCTTCTGGCTTCTTTTTTACATTGACAGTTCTTCTCCACTCTCTGGCAGAGAATTTCATTCTCCACTCTGCTGGCAGAGAATTCCAACGACGGTGTCTCTTAAAGTCCCACACATGCCATTTGGGGTACAATGGGTTCCCAGGGTACGTTATACCCCAAAAATATGTTTCACCCCACTTTGCAGTGCCGTAAAATGAAAAGACACTCCTGCTCCGGCGAGCTCTTTTCTGGAGAATCCTCAGCTCAGGGCGTTAAGAAATGTTAGCTCACTTTTGCTTTGGTGAATGAGTTAATTAGGTAGTTACCTCACAAGAAAAAGCGAACTCTTCATCGAGACCTCAATAAAATACACTGACTGTGTCTCTGTTTTGGCTTCGATGAAACAGTATCACCTCCAACATGTGGATGTATCAACCACCAAACGATTACCAATCCCTCCTTGATTTTGGTTTCTTTGTTTCACTCAGCTTGATTCAATTTGAACACATAAAGCTTGCTGTCTCAGTTTTCCTGCTGCGAACTCACAATTATTATTAGTTAAACAATATCAGGCTGCAAATTAGGTAAGAAAGAGCAATCATGTGAGATGTGCAGGCAGACGTGACCCAACTCAGAAATTTTCGGGGTCCACTCAAACCACTCTTAGTTAGCACAAGACTAACCAAAAAGAACTCTCAGAATCACAATTTATCGCAGCTGCTATTGATATTGCACTTAGAGCACTTAGAAACAGTTAAACAGAAAACAAGTGGCGGCAGCAGTCAAATACATCGAGTCATTTGGGTCCTTCCTAATAATCTAACATCAATCCTCCAAAGTCCATTTCTTTCCAGCATTTAGATACTTTCCTTTGTCAACCTGGTTGACAGGAAAGCATGCCAGGCAGCAAATTTGTTCATGTGAACTAATTAGGTAGGTATTTACCCATCACTTATGTCATTTTCAAGTGTTGGTAGGTTAAAAAGTGGATGTGTGTGGTAAAAGAGTGCAAAAATGGAGTCCGACTGAATAAATATTCTGTATTCACCAAATGCAACTTGAAAAAAAAATTACACATTATCCTTTACAATTATTATCCAAATAAGGGAGCAGAGACTTTTCTATCAAGTTCATATCAATCAAGTCTTTGCAAAAAATTCCTAACTAGGTTGATAGGTAGGTACTCTACTGCAAGATTCCCATTCGTATCCCATAACCGGTCAAGCCCGAGCGCCGGGCATTTACGTCCGCAAAAAAACAAACCCGCGTACGAGCGACGTAGATAAACGTCAAGACCGGCAGATGTGATGTACGGACGACGTAAATAAACGTCGGCTAAAATCGCTGATTTTTCCTCTTCGGCTTTGAATATTTTTGAGTGGTGCTGGATTACGTAATTAAATGAAATCCCTTGAAAATGGAATACCCATGCCGACGTTATTTACGTCGTCCGTACAATCAAATCATGCCGTCTTGACGTTGATTACGTCGCTCGTTACGCGTTTGTTTTTTTTTTTTGCGGACATAAATGCACGGCGCTGGGCTCTTCTTTATGGGATACGAATGGGAATCTTGCAGTACCTACCTATCAACCTAGTTAGGAATTTTTTGCAAAGACTTGATTGATATGAACTTGATAGAAAAGTCTCTGCTCCCTTATTTGGATAATAATTGTAAAGGATAATGTGTAATTTTTTTTTCAAGTTGCATTTGGTGAATACAGAATATTTATTCAGTCGGACTCCATTTTTGCACTCTTTTACCACACACATCCACTTTTTAACCTACCAACACTTGAAAATGACATAAGTGATGGGTAAATACCTACCTAATTAGTTCACATGAACAAATTTGCTGCCTGGCATGCTTTCCTGTCAACCAGGTTGACAAAGGAAAGTATCTAAATGCTGGAAAGAAATGGACTTTGGAGGATTGATGTTAGATTATTAGGAAGGACCCAAATGACTCGATGTATTTGACTGCTGTCGCCACTTGTTTCTGTTTAACTGTTTCTAAGTGCTCTAAGTGCAATACCTCTAGCAGCTGCGATTAAATTGTGATTCTGAGAGTTCTTTTTGTTAGTCTTGTGCTAACTAAGAGTGGTTTGAGTGGACCCCGAAAATTTCTGAGTTGGGTCACGTCTGCCTGCACATCTCACATGATTGCTCTTTCTTACCTAATTTGCAGCCTGATATTGTTTAACTAATAATAATTGTGAGTTCGCAGCATTACCGATAAGTTGGGCTTAACCCCATAGTGGCATCATCATGCGATGGCTGTCCTCCTTTATTTGCTTTTAAGTCACGAAAAAATGAAACCCATTACAGAGAAAAAAAAATGTGAAAACATCCAGTAAATGAAAAGAAAATTCCCAGTCCCATTATTTCACACAACATGAACGAATCGACTTAAAATAACTGGCATAAATGTCGATTGCTGCACAAGTATTACATCTTGACCCTATACGTTTTCGTTTTTAACTTCTTTAATTATCTAAATAAATACAAATCTTACGACCCTGGCAATATGCCCAATCAATTTACCTGCCACGTTGCACCCCAAAAACATGTGCCATGTGCTGACATCCGGCGAAACGTATAATACGTGGGTTTTATACGTACGTATAATACTACGTATAATACCGTAAATTTTACCGTATAATACGTGACGTATTATACCTACCCATCCCTGATCACGATATATCGCGAACCTTTCCCCCGTTGAAGTCACCGGAGGGGTAGGCATAACATAGCAGTCACTGTCACTACCTACCAAATTTTTCATCGTTATTTCATCACGATTGTTCATCATCGTATCACTTCGATCATTTCATGATTTACCTACCTACCTACTTCTTTTTCTTCTCTCTAATCTCATGTTTGTTGACTTTGTTTTTTCATTTCATCATTTCCCTACCTTCTTCCTTTTCTTTCACCTATGTCTCACTTTTATTTGCTTTTTTGCATATTTTCATTTGAGATTGCGAATGGGTATGTTGTGGTGTGTGCTGGTTAATGCTGCATGCTTGATGCTGATGGTAGGGGAGGTCTTGTTTGGGTCGCGTGTGTATGACTGTTGTGTGCCTGTATTGAATGCTATATGACTAGGACCCGTCCACATTCCGATGATATGTTTTTCCATACTCCATTACCATCCTCACCCCTCCTTCCTTTACCCTTTCCCATCCTTGCGAATAATGCAGCCGATGGTCGCGTGTCCTTCCCTTCCCAGTTCCCTCCCAGGACAGGGGTGTTCACAAAGAGCAGGAATGGGCGCTTGTTCGTGAGCGACTGGGAATAGGGAGGGAGAAGGAATCGGACCAGTGGGTGGAACATGCGAAGCAATATCTTGTGAAGTGGAAGGGAAAGGTTTCTGCTGCCTAGGAGTGAGGGTGGTTGGAGATTTTGTTTTTCTTTATCTATTTTTTTGGATCCGATCTGGTGCATTGCCACGGGGTTGATAAACATGAGGTTGGGGAAAGGGTCGGGGACCCACGCCCAGACCTAAGCCGGGAACCTGCCCGGAGACGGCGGCCCATGCTGGC
The DNA here is from genome assembly GCA_030068105.1 of Sinentomon sp. SZTP_YWyxl. NCBI lineage: Eukaryota > Metazoa > Arthropoda > Protura > Sinentomata > Sinentomidae > Sinentomon > Sinentomon sp. SZTP_YWyxl. The sequence continues at coordinate 13,177 of JASGXE010009699.1, forward strand.
GGCCCCCCACTGCGTGGTCAGTGAAAAACCTTTTTCACGCAGCTGGGAAGAGGGAGTGTGCCTACTGCTGGCGAACACCGCTGGTGCTTCCGTTACTCCCTGCGCTAGTTAACCGGCTTATGCCGGACAGCGCTCTCGCCGCGTGACTGACACAAGGCGAACCATTCCCCCGTTGTTGTGCACTGGAAAGGGGAAGTTCTTATCTTTATTTCATTTAATTCACTTTCTTGCATCTCTTACCTATTTATTTCTTGTATTTCTTTATGTCATCTTTAGCCTATTTCTTTTCTTCTTATTCTTTTTAAAAAAAGCTGCCTCTTTTGAAGTTGCTTTGCTTCCTTCCTTCAGCTTTTTTTTCTCTTTCTTTTTTCTCCTGTTTTAGATAATAAAGGAATGTCAAGGTGAGCAGTTGGATGAAGTGTGGTAACGGATGTCTGATGAATTCAGGAGATGACACGGAATGAAGGACGAAGGAGGTGTAGATTATTGACGAATATGAAGGTGAACAGTTGGACGAACAACTGTGGTGAGGGATGTCTAACGAGCTCGGGAGGTGGCGCTGAGTGAATGACGAGGGAGGTGTAATGACAATGCCTAGCCCGGGAGGTGATTGATCTGACGCTGAGCAAATGATGAAGGATTTAGACAATTCAAAGCTGTGTTTTTCTGTTTCGCTTTCATTCATTTTTGTCTTTAGGTAGGTAGGTAGGCCTAACTTAAACTTATCTTAGATTCCAGCAGGGACCTTATTCAATAAGCTGTCTTAAGTTAAGAATTCTTAAATCTCTAAGTTTTCTTAACTCGCTAAGTTTAAGACCGATCTTAGCAAATTCTAAGTCTAATTCAAAAAGCTGTCTTATCCTTGTCTTAAGATTAAGTTTTCTTAAATTTTAAGCATATGCTTATTGTTTCCATCTTCTTCCACATATAGGTATTTGCTGGATGCTTCTTCTTTATCCGGTCAAGCCCGAAATTGCGAATTCTGGTTTTAAAATGTTTTTCAGCGCGTTTCGGAAACACGGAATGTCGCCCCTGACGGAATTTATTATATCTGCAAGGATTTTCGAAAAACGGAAAAATCGGAAATGCAAGCATTTCACGCCCACTCAAGCCAGATTTCTGCTCCGTGTCATTAAAATCGCCTATAATTTAATGTTTTCAACAACAAAAAACACCTCCGCACAAAAAAAACGGCCAAGATACCCACAAAACGCTTCAAACCGCATCAAAATTGAGCAAAAACTGGAAAAAACAGGAAATTTCAATGCGACGCCATTTCTGAACGAATGCAACAATTCACGTGAAACAAGCGTCGGCTGATTCGCGCGTCTTTCAACCGCCCGAAAATTCAAATTTCGGCGGGCGGCAGATGTCGCGCGATCGCAAAAAAAAGGCGCCTTCAACAGCCCAACAGGAACCTGAGAGAAAAAAGCGGGAAATTTGAAAAGTGCGCTGATTGAAAACGGTTGGACCGATTTTGGCGGAATAAACGTCTGCTAAATCGCTGATTTTTCCTCTTTCCGGCTGTGAATATTTTTGAGTGGTGCTGATATTACGTAATTAAATTGAAATCCCTTGAAAATGGAATACCCATGCCGACGTTTATTTACGTCGTCCGTACAATCACATCATGCCGGTCTTGACGTTTATCTACGTCGCTCGTACGCGGTTTGTTTTTTTTGCGGACGTAAATGCACGGCGCTCGGGCTTGACCGGTTATGGGATACGAATGGGAATCTTGCAGTAGAGTACCTACCTATCAACCTAGTTAGGAATTTTTTGCAAAGACTTGATTGATATGAACTTGATAGAAAAGTCTCTGCTCCCTTATTTGGATAATAATTGTAAAGGATAATGTGTAATTTTTTTTCAAGTTGCATTTGGTGAATACAGAATATTTATTCAGTCGGACTCCATTTTTGCACTCTTTTACCACACACATCCACTTTTTAACCTACCAACACTTGAAAATGACATAAGTGATGGGTAAATACCTACCTAATTAGTTCACATGAACAAATTTGCTGCCTGGCATGCTTTCCTGTCAACCAGGTTGACAAAGGAAAGTATCTAAATGCTGGAAAGAAATGGACTTTGGAGGATTGATGTTAGATTATTAGGAAGGACCCAAATGACTCGATGTATTTGACTGCTGTCGCCACTTGTTTTCTGTTTAACTGTTTCTAAGTGCTCTAAGTGCAATATCTATAGTAGCTTCGATAAATTGTGATTCTGAGAGTTCTTTTTGGTTAGTCTTGTGCTAACTAAGAGTGGTTTGAGTGGACCCCGAAAATTTCTGAGTTGGGTCACGTCTGCCTGCACATCTCACATGATTGCTCTTTCTTACCTAATTTGCAGCCTGATATTGTTTAACTAATAATTGTGAGTTCGCAGCAGGAAAACTGAGACAGCAAGCTTTATGTGTTCAAATTGAATCAAGCTGAGTGAAACAAAGAAACCAAAATCAAGGAGGGATTGGTAATCGTTTGGTGGTTGATACATCCACATGTTGGAGGTGATACTGTTTCATCGAAGCCAAAAACAGAGACACAGTCAGTGTATTTTATTGAGGTCTCGATGAAGAGTTCGCTTTTTCTTGTGAGGTAACTACCTAATTAACTCATTCACCAAAGCAAAAGTGAGCTAACATTTCTTAACGCCCTGAGCTGAGGATTCTCCAGAAAAGAGCTCGCCGGAGCAGGAGTGTCTTTTCATTTTACGGCACTGCAAAGTGGGGTGAAACATATTTTTGGGGTATAACGGACCTTGGGAATCCATTGTACCCCAAATGGCATGTGTGGGACTTTAAGAGACACCGTCGTTGGAATTCTCTGCCAGCAGAGTGGAGAATGAAATTCTCTGCCAGAGAGTGGAGAAGAACTGAATGTAAAAAAGAAGCCAGAAGGTTTCCCCAGGGTTGCAAGTCACAGATGTTACTTTGCAAGATTCACACCAATGACAGAAACAGACACCTGTGAAAACCAAAAACCATAAATGGAAGTCAAGAAGTAGAGTCAACATGTAGAGGACGTGGGAAAATTTGATCTCACCGTGGACCAAATAGAGCTTGGGGGTCAGTGTGTGTGACATATGGGAAGCTTGATATTGCAGGTAATTACGTCTCTTTTGATCCAGATGAAGATTGTTTTATGGTTATTCCCTGAGGGGTTTTTGGGCATTCGCAGGTGAAGTAAAGGGTTGTGGTGATTCCCGGACCATTTTTCCACTCAACCGGTTTTAGGGCCATTTCCTTGTTTTCGCTGATTTCTTGCTGAGCTGGGCCACAGCAACGAACCGAAAAACCCTGAATAACCTTTCATGACTGTTCCGAGAGGGTTCTATGGAGTTTCCCTGATTTTATTCATGGTTGTTTCTGGTCGACTACCAAGTGTTCCAACTTTCATGATCATGGCCTATATTCCCTGTTTCTCGGGGGTCTTTCACCATTCGGTGGCCATTGTGCTGAAAACGGATGGCCCTGTGTGACCGTTCAGAGTAGCACCTGTGCATTTACAACAAACATTGTGGAACATTGTTTCTCTGAGTGAGCGGATAAGCTCACTCCATTCCAGGGTCTGTACTTATGGCCTGTTTTAGAGAGCCTCGATAGGATTTGTCCAGTTTCCTTGATCATGGATGAATCTCAGCCAATTTATTGCTCTCATTGCAAATCGCAGATCAACAACTGTTGAGGAATCCTCTCCAACTCCCACAAGGGCAATGATAGATCTACCCCATCTTCTAGTCCAAGCCAGCTGGCGCCATCGTCCAGTGACTCCATCATGTTGTATGATGTTTTGAGATCTATCATGTCAAGCACATTGTCAGCACAGTTTGATGATCTGATCTCGAAGGTTGATGATCAGTGTGGAGAAGGAGCAGATACACCTTGCTCGGGAAAATGCTGTCCTAACAAAGCAATGTAACGAGCTGCAAGGTCAGATATATCAAATGCAGGACTATCTCTACAAGGATAACATTGAAGTAATGGGCATTCCCGAGCAGGATGACAAAGACGTCGAAGAAGTGGTTATAAAGGTGGCAAGCGAACTCGTATTTTTCTTGACAAAGGTGGACTTATCAATTGCTCATCGTCTGAAAGAAACCAACCTAAGTAAAGTATCCAGCAATAATCGTTTGCAAACTGCTTCGTCGCAAGGATCAATTAGCAATCTTGAGGGAAGCTAAGAGGAAATTAATAATTGCAGACTGAAAAATCCTGGATGGTTATTCCGGCACATCAACGTCTTTGTTCGGGATCATCTGTCCCAAGGCAACACAGCCAAACAAGTCATCTCATGGTGAATCTCTTATCAGCATGGTTTCGGCCAGTTTGCATTCCACGGAATCGTCTTGGACCAGTTTTTTTACGGCATTTGATTTATGACAACCCGCAGGATTTCCCCGAAGATAGTCATACTCTGCAGATCGGCAACATGTGGCTTGTCTTATGCCCCCTTCCAGCAGCACAACCAGGAGAACAAGGAAGGTCTCACATCCACGCCTCATCCAGGCCCAATGCTGCTCAGCTTCGGCTTTCTGATGAGAAATGGTGCAAGCAAAAAACAAAAGCAAAGTGGTATGTGCTGCTGGTTACAGGTACCTATGTCATGTTCAGTATGGTCAAAGGAAAGTCCCAACACACCATCCCTACACAGATGAAAATGTCTCGCAAGACTTCTGTATAATTTTAATCTAGGATTTCACCACAAATTGGAAGAATATCCACACACCCCCAGGCACCTACGAGTTCCAGCAAAGGAATTGGTCAGTTATAGACAAACATAAAGGTAATTTCTCTCTTGTTTGATGTTATAAAGTGCAACTTATCAGAATAAAGTAGAAAAGAAGCCACAAATAGCCTGCAGCAGGATATGGCTCATTAATAGGCATCCAGTTTAAGACTCCAACAGAATAACCTATTGTAATCCACCTCAAAAGGACTAAAAATCCAGTAAAAGACAAAGTTAGGGTAGCCCATCAGCAGTCCTAAATTTATCTTAACTTTTACATGGAAGTAAATGACAGCTGTCTTAAACCGATCTTAAACTCTAAGAACATTTTAAGGTGGAGCTTTAAGTTAAGACCCCTTTTTGAATAAGAAAAATAAGTCTAAGACCGAACTTAGCACATTTTAAGGTGCAGCTTAGCGCTAAGACAGCTTCTTGAATAAGGTCCAGGGCAAGAAGAGCTTTGAATATGTTTGTGAAGGAGCAGTCTCGTTTGCATTTTTTGATGTTTTGCTGTGTGGTTCAAGTTTTGAGTTGGGGCTAGATAGTGGTTAGGTATTTCTATAATGTAGGTATGTAATTTTGTGTTGCGCTGGGGTTTTGTGAGTGAGGTGAAAGATGTTTTTCTTCAATTGTTTTGCCCTTTTAGTCGAAAGTAAATTTTTAGGTTGTGGGTTTTTTGCCGAAAAGAAGGCATCATACCTTACGTCTTGTCTTGTTCCCTTCCCCTTCCCGGTATATGATGACATTTTACAGTCATATGTGAGAACTTGCTGTTCTCCATTGACGATTGCCCTGTGGCATACCAAATAACCTGCTGAAAGCAGCGTCTGATACCTAACCTAACCTAACCTAAAACCACATCATACTTTTCTCCTGAAAGGTATGCAAACCTCAACAACGGTGGTACCTTTGTTTCTGGGCCACGGTGTATAGATCTCTCCCAATTGAATGTCATGCCCAAACAAGTCCTCATTTTTTGTTCAAGAGGCTTGCTGGCTCATATTTGCGATTATTGTCTGCCTAGATTCTTCCACGTCTCTTGGCATGGAACCTGTCAAATTTGTCTGGCCTAAAACCAGCATAGGCAGTGTAGGTAGGGTCGTCATTGAATTATATTGGTTCACAACTTCTCATTTTTCATGTACCTATTCATTTTAGTTGCTATTTTTATTGTTTGACGAGCGAAGCGAGTCTACAACGGACAGCAAACCACAATTTGTGTGCAACGATAACTCAAAAAGTTGTTCACCGATCGTACCCAATTTTTGTGGAGGTGAAGATTTCAATGTGGTGGCGTTGCTGTATAGTTTTTGGTCAAAATCGGTGAAAAAAATGACAAAATGGCACAACAAAAACAAAATTGCTCTTTCCCCTGCCCCACCTCAACAAAACCAGCAAGCGCAACAATGAACAGACACTGCAGGCCACGAAAACTCCGAACCTCACTCACCGCCTACTCACCGCACCCCCATGCACAATTTGCATCCCAACGCAGACAATGAAGGAGACAAGGCCAAGAGGCGAGCACAGGCGTGGCCTCCGGCACAGGACGGCAACAGAGCAGAGAAGCCAAGCTGAGAAGAAACGAACAGGACAGGTTGCGTTTTGTTTCAGTCAATCAAGAGTCAATGAATGCAGGAATCAATGATCAATCAGTCAACAACACCCTGGCTTTAGGATAGATTCTCTTGCAGCCTGGAACAACACCACACAAAAAAGAAAGAAACCCGCACACCAGCTGTGTGTGCATGCAGGTACCTGCTGTCGCGAGTGGATGCTGTGCAGTGTGGCGGAATGGAGAAAATTTTTTCTTTTGGGGAAATTTTGCACCTTTTGGGAAGGTCTGGGAAAATCGATTGTTTGGGGAAATTTCGAGTTTTGTCCACCAACAACAGCGCAAATGGATTTTGCAGAAATGCGAAACGGAGATTTTTTTCTGTTATTTTTTTCTGCTTTCGCTTTCGTTCCATATTCTTGTGTCGTGACGCATTTTGACACGACTGAGCAGCCGATGCTCGAATATTGAATTAATGGATCAAGTTCGGTTTGGAAAGGACAGGATGGAAAGGACAGGATGGGACGCAAACGAGGCCCGCATCCCGCGAAGACACCGAACTCCTCCACACGCACCCCATGCACAATTTTCGCCACAAATCTCACAAGAGAAGTGGCTCACCAGAAAAAAGGCTCAGAAGGAACAGGACAACTGGTTGCATTATTTTATTCGCCAAACAAAACAACCAGCGAAACATCAGCCACAACGCATCAGCACTCACATCAGCACATTCCATCAGCACTTCGGGATTTTCGTGCGTCCAAAATGTGTGCTGCTGGATTGCGGCGTTTAAAGGGGGTGTGCGCTGCGAAAGACATGCGAGTGAATGGCGGACCGCGGTGCGATGCCCACAGAAAGTTAAATTTCTCCTGAGCCAAGCAACGGTTTTTGATGCAGTTTCGCATGGCGCAAAGCCGAAAAATGAGCGCTTCCGGGACCGGTGACTGGGGCAGAACGAACTGAGGCAGAATTGGACTGAGGCAGAATTTTTGCATTTTTGGAGGCTGATTTTTTTCATTTCTGCGGGTTAGGTTAGGTCAGGTTAGGTTAGGTCAAGTTAGGACAGGTGTAAGCTACCACCTCCAAGCAAAACCTCCCTCCAAAACTCCCTCCTTTGTCCAATTCTACCTCAGTCCAATTCTGCCTCAGTCCACTTCTGCCTCAGTCCGTTCTATCCCAGTCCCCCGATCCGCGCTTCCACACATTAATGATCCCAACCTTTTGTCGGGTGAAACTCTGAAACCAATTGAGGTACAAAAGTGCTCAAGCTTCGGAGAAATTAAATTCCGGGTACCCGGAATTTAATTTCTCCAAGAAAAGATTCTAAAGATAATTTAATTCTTGGCAGCTCTTGCTGCCAAGAATCCCAAAATCATTGAACTTGAACACCACTCAATAATTTTATGACCAGAGACAACATTACATGGCAGCATTGTTTTGTTTTTGAGCGGTGAAAAGGCAGTGCCTCCCTCGGATTTCTAGGGAGGCGCTGCTTCTTGGCCTCTTAGTCACCAAACTCAGCACAACTTGCACAACATTGCCGCCCACAGACCGCTTGTGCAGCCGTCGATTGTGCAGGAGCAAAAGCGACTGGGACACGACACGAGCAACTGGGACACGAAAGAAAAAAGCTGATCGCTCGTCTACAACAGGAAGCCTGTCTCCTGTTTCCTAGTCTTATAGGGGCCTAATCAAAAAACCGAGTGAGAGTAAGGGCTCGTGAGTTTTTTGGGATGGAAGAGCAGAAATGCGCATTTCTGGACATTAATTTCCATTCGTGAGTTTTTACACCATTGATGAAGAGTGTCCAAGTTGTTTTGTAAAGTGGTTCTGTGTATGTTCAGGCTTTGCATAGAAATTTTTATTTCATGACGTTTTTCTCTCATGATATCAAAATTTGGTTCATTCTGAGATGCTGGTATGAATTTCAGATTCGCTATTTGAAATCAAAGCACGCGCAGCGGCCAAAATGAACAATTTGCTCAAATGAGAGTGTCTTTTTTCAGAGGAACACAAAATTCATAAATCTGGCTCACTGGGCCCTACTCCCGCCCTAGATCCGAGTGCCGAAGTAGATAAATGGTGATTCCGCTATCTTCATTTATGCACTTCGGCACTCGGACTGGGGCCCAGTGAGCCAGAGTTATGAATTTTGTGTTCCTCTGAAAAAAGACACTTTTTCATTTGAGCAAATTGTTCATTTTGGCCGCTTCGGGTGTATTGATTTCAAATAGCGATGATATGAATAATTTGCATCGGATTAATCTGAAATTCATACCAGCATCCTAGAATAAACCAAAATTTGATATTATGAGCAGGGTTGTTCGTTTAAAACATTCTGTTTAAAACAATCTGTTTTAAACATGTTTTAAACAACCACGACTTGTTTAAAACAATTTGTTTAAAACAAAAGTGTGTTTTAAACGTGTTTTAAACATGTTTAAAACAACCGCAACTTGTTTGAAATGCTTCGTTTAAAACAATCTGCAAAATCAAAAAAATGCTTTTTGCTTTTTACTCAATTTTCAACGTTTTTCTGTTATTGTTGTCAATAAGACCATTATTGTTGCCTTTTTCAAGTACCATTGTCACTAAATTATTGCTAAATTAGCCTTGGCAGCTTTTTGAACAAGTTTAAAACCTGTTTTAAATGCGTTTAAAACACGTTTTAAACAACAGGAAAAAAACCGATGAAAAAGAACGTTTAAGACAAAAAAAAACATGCTTTAAACGTTTAAAACGTTTTTTATGTTTTATAAGAAAAAAACATGTTTTTTTTCCAACCCTGATTATGAGATAAAAACATCGTGAAATAAAAATTTCTGTGCAACGCCCCTCATATAATAATTAACAATAATTGTAGTTGCAGCAGGGTTTTCTTCAATCTTGCTTGGTGTGCAAATATGAAATATCAAATTAATAACATGTTCACTCCCCCAGTCCCCCACCCGCCTTGGGTAGGTAACACTGCCTTAGCGTTACACCTATAATAATAATATCATGGATTCAAAAAATATTCACCTATTTATTTTTTATTTACCAATTTTATATTTACGACCAACAAAATCTAAAAATGTACCGGTAGGTCGGCAGAACTTGAAATAATCAAAACATTTGAAAAAAGAAAATAAATTCAATGAAAATAGCTGCAAAAGTGGATAGATGAGTTCTAGAAGGGAAATTCTTAAAGTCCGGTAGGAAACAACATGATAAATATCTGTAATTGGTACCTACCTACCTAATGCCAAAAAACAAGACTTGTTTTTGGACTTCGAAAAAACAACACAACATAATCTTTTTAAGATCGCACACAAAGCCAAACCAAATGTTTTTTGGTGATTAAAATAAAAAAAATCAAAAGTAAAAAAATCAACGATTTAGGCTAATCATGATTTAATCAAAACCTTGATTTTTTACAGCCTAGATTTTAATCATGATTAAATCATTTGATTTAATCATGCCAACCCTGGCAGCACGCGATTGCTACTCGGAGGAAAGGCCGCAAAACGGTGCGTTTGTGGGACGCGTTCGAGACAACCAGGGCATGCAAAGAAACAGAAAACCATAACAGAAAAACCAACCTTGTGCTTGCATGTCCGGTGCATCAGTCCCATTCGCGATTCGCGTGTCCGGTGGAAAATGAAGATTCCAGACAGAACCACAATGCCTCATTCTGGTTGGCCTACTGCAACCTCAGGCTGTCATTGTTTAGTCTCTCGGTTCGGTGCGATTTCACCTTGCAAAATAGGGGTACCGAGGGGAGACGATGCAGTGTGGCCGTTGGCGGGCAGCTCCAACCTGTTGAGGTGCTCTTAGTTTTTTCAACCCACAAGGCCACTTTTATCTTCAACTTAAGTGGCTCTATGGTAGATAGGACCTTCCCTCCCCCATGTCTGGTTTTTCAATTTTCACTCCAGAGTTTGTCTAATGCTGCCTTTTTTTTCTCTTCCCCTTCTTTTACTACCCCTTTGCACTAGGTACCCACCTACTTCGATTCGTGATTTTACCTATTGGTGAAATTGTCGCTTTTGTGAATTGTTTTTGTTCTCTGACATTCTCGACAAAATTTCTACGAGTTCAATGCAACGGTGTGTTCTTTTCACTTTGACGATATGGTCTTTGCATCAATAACCATGTTATGCTTCGGATCTGATCAATCTGGCCCATGCTGTTGGCAAGATATCACCTTCGCTGTTTTTGCCACTCATCTCTGACGGATACCCGGCTGCTCTTTCATCATGGTGCGGAACTAGGTACCTACACAATTTGGACCACACTGCTGGCGAGATACCATCTTCACTGCTTCCCTCTTTTTGCATCTCTGACAATGACCTGGTTGGTTGTTGCTATTGCAAAATTATTGTTTCATTTATTTCATTTTTTTTTCTTCCTCTGTTACGGCTATTTTGACTTCACCCTCCTTGGGTTTCTTTGCGCCGTACCTCTGTTTGACTTATCCGATCCGTTCACCTCGCTGGCCGAAAAGATGCATGCTGCCTCAGTGAGAGAACATGACGACTTAATTGTTGTTGTGGTAATTGCCGAGGCAAAAAAATGATGCATGCCTGACCGGGGTTTACCACGTCCAATGGCTTTTACTGCCTGTGGCTCCCAACATAGTTAAACCGATTGCGAGGTCAGCGAAGTCCTGTGCCAAGAAGCGGCAAGTTGTTCGTCTATGGAGACAGGGCTGTGCGATTCGATTCGAAGATTCGAGAGTCGCTTCGATTCGAAGGAAAAACTAGATTCGAAGATGATTCGAGATTCAAACTTTTGGGATTGGATTCGAGAGGATTCGATTCGAGAATTTTTTAGGATTCGAGAAAATTTAAAACTTCTTCCTGCGGCACCAAAATGTGAATGGTAACAACCAACATAGGTACGTTCTGTGATCGAAAATCGGGAGTTGCAATTACTTCGAAGAAAGCCAGTAGTCACAGGACTGTGCGACTCTTGATTCGATTCGAAGATTCGATTCGAAAATCTCGAATCTTGGACGGTTCGATTCGGAATGATTCGATTCGAAACTGGACAATGGATTCGGATTCTATTCGAGATTTGAACAACATGGATTCGATTCGAGGGATTCGATTCGAATGCCGATTCGCACAGCCCTAGGAGGAAGCTGCATCTCCAGCGTCGATTGGGGAATGTCCAAGTGAGGATTCATTGAGGCACCTGACAAAGGGAGAGAAGGCCTCCGTGGTGTCTCAAGGACTATGTACTGAACTGATCAGTTCGGTATTTGATTATTCATTTTTCCTACTTCCATTTCCTTGCCCTTCAGCATGATTGAACGATAGGCCCTAAGGA
>JASGXE010009700.1:0-15557 GCA_030068105.1 Sinentomon sp. SZTP_YWyxl
ACTCGCGAATAAACAGTAGAGTGATCTGATATACGACTGGAGAAGCACACTAAACGAGATTTTGTGGCGAACGATTTTTAGATCGAAATGGGGAAAACTATTTTTTAACACAAAACACGCACTTTACGTCAGGCACACAGCGCCCCAAATGATTCTTTCTTCGTCCGTATGATTGTGTGAACTATCCGAAGGATAGCTGTGCGTCTGCAGAAAATAAACGCCACACCCCATTTTGCCATCTTTCCCCCAAAAGCAGTTAAATCGAACATGAGGCAGCTGAACCCTTGTTCACTCGAAGTCACATTGGTCACCACCCCTGAGTGTGTCATTGCATGAGGTATGCACGTATGCGGATATGTCGTGTTTTTACCAGATAGAACGTTAATCCGCGGGTAAACGTTATTCCGACAGATGAAATTCCGGTTTGATGTTATTGTTTGGTGTAGCAGTTGGATGTCATTACGGTTGGATATCAGGGTCCTTCTGATACGCGGAATCAGCTAAATTTGCGAACTGAGACTGCAGTCAGAATCCAAGAACCCAAACCTCCAAACCAAGCTTTCTTTGTCTATACTGATCCGACCTAACCAATCCTGGGACCTTATTAAATTGGCTCACTTAAAATCCCGTGAACTTAAAAGTTTAGTCCACCTTATTTTTCAAGTTTAAGGCCAGGTTAAGATTTTTTAAGTCTTATCAAATTCGTCGCACTTAAATTGCCGTGAACTCAACAAGACACGACAAGACAAGACGTAAGGTATGATGCCTTCTTTTCGGCAAACTCAACCTCCACTTTACAGAGTCGGCCGCCGTGGTGATACCATGTATGGTCATAAAATTCAGTTTTCAAAAATAATTAATATCTCGACACTCCCTGCGAGTTGTAAGCTGTAAATGGTCTCAAAATATGTCAAAAATTCGGCGCATGTTATTTTATAGAGGGGTCATTTTCGCTAGGATGACTCCTTCACTCTTAAAAAGGGCAGAGAAAAATCTCTGTTGAGGCTGCAGCAAGCAAAACCGCGATTGCAACAATGCCTCTGGCAACAAAGCTTCATAAATTTCACTTTTTCTCGCAGCGACGAAAGTCGGGTTCCCCCGAAAAACACAAAACCGCGGGACATTCACTGAAAATCAGATTATGTTTTTCTTTATTTAGAAAACGGCAAAATGGTTTAAATTTTACGCCAAAAACGCTAAAAATCGATAGTGAAAAGCGAAAATGAGCCAATCGGAAGTGAAAACACACAACAAGGGGCAAAGGGATTTCCCAACCAAGATTTCTGTTTCAGGTTTTCTCAGGGGTGGTGGGATTTTTCGGCTGCCAGTCGGCTGGACTGGAGTGGGGACGTGGCCCTGTCGAGGCGTCTCATGGGCGGCGCCACCAGTAAATGGGGTGTGGGACGGAAACCCAGCAAGGTTCCAAAGAGCAAAGCCTCTGGCAGGAGGCCATGAGAGCGGAGCGGCCTTCAGAAGCTTCGAAGAAAATTTGAAATATAGGGTTCATTTTCAAACGGTGGGTGCAAAAACGTGTTTTTCTTGAGGCAAAAGTTCCCACCAAAGCCAGCAATACCTAAAGGGCACATCACAATACATGCGGCACTTCAAAAGAAATCCAGAGAATTGCATAACTTCTTGCTCTTTTCGTACGATTTTTGATTTGTCCGCTATTTTTGTCCGCCAGATTTGCCCGCGATTTGATTTGTCTCGCTTTTTATTCTAAAGTGTTTTTTTTTCTGTTTAGACAATCTTCGAGTGGTCAACACTTTTGTAAAGAACCTGATCCTTGTTGGTGCCAAAAGGTGCCAGAAAATGTCAATTGTAGATATTTCCCTATGATTGTAGGCTAAAGTTCCTCCCACCTGCAACGTGTCTATTGCCAAGAATTTGCCTGACGCGCCAGCGAGAAGAAAGCTGCACAGTTGGCATGGCATGCTTGTTCAGGGCCATAACCACAAGCTATTGAGAATTGATTTTCCTGTCACCTCTGATTCGGTTCATTGACTATTTGCACATTTTCTTATTCCGGTGTTTGGTGGCATGGCAATAGAATGTGTATTGCTATGTCGGATTTTTATTGCTTGTCATTTTTATTCAGAGTCTAAAATGTCTGCTGCCACAATCCTTGGGTTGGATTTCATTCCATTGCATTTCAAAGGCAACATCAAGTTTTCCCGAAAATGGGAGAATTCATGACAAATAGGCATTTCCCTGTTATTGTTAATCCTCCTGTGAAGGATGCACATTTTGAGCTCCAAAGCAGCCAATTTTATCCATCACTTATGAATGGATAAAGCGCATCATTAGAGCATATTTTAATAATCTAGCAACTCACCATTGCGAAAAATTGAAATGATCGCGGAAAATGGTCGCAACTCTCTTCAAAAGTGGAATCAATTCGACCACTCATTTTGGTTTTACTCTGGCATCTCTTCACATCATTCGTCAGTCGCAAAACATATAAATCGGTTTTCATGGCAACTTCAAATGGGTTTTTGAATTGAATCAAAGCTTCCGAAATGTTTTCGCGAATTGCATGCGAATTCATTCACCATGTCCAAATTTGCATTCACAATCCCACAAAGTTTTATATCGAGCCGCCAATTTGATGAAAATTAGTTTTGTGAAATTTTAATTTCTTCATGCACAACGCTATTACTTTTACACGGGCAGCATTCATCCATAGCTGTGCTAAATGCTGGCGCCAATGTGGGGACACGATTACACAGCTCAGACTCTGAGAGTAGAGCTCCCGTCAGCTTGAATCGAAAAGCTACAAATACGGGAGCTTTTTGCATACATGTGAAGTTGACCCACGGGTTACCGCTCACGACACCGATGGGCGGTAACCCGTGGGTAATACATTCACACGCCTATAGGTGCAATCGTTATTGCTTTTGGGACTTTTGGTGGACCTTGTTCATGTCTGTAGCCGTGGCCCTCAAATCACATGTTAAACGAAAAGTGTCTGAAGAGTTGCGAGTTTTGTTCATCTGAATAGTTGAGAAATGGGAAGAAAGTTCATCTGTCATTTGGAAAAATTTGGCTCCCAGATATCATGCCGAGCGCTTTAGGTACCTACTGGTGCAGTAAGCTTATCTTACAACTTCCAGTTCCAAAATCAGCAGTATGACTTTGGCATTGTTTTTGAAACAGATCAGTGCAATGGCGATACACGGCTGTCCTATTCGCAGTTTGTATTTATTTTTACTTTTTTAAAAAAAATTGCTGTATTATCATCTCATGAGAATGAGAAATGTCGCAACAGAAGTCAAAGTTCAGTTTGCCGCAAGCCAAAGACAAAACATCACAGACATTTTTAAAAAATGCAATAAATTCGCATAAATGCAAACGAACTGCAAACAACGCATTTCACTTGCTCAAATAAATTCAAAATAATTACCACCAAAAACATACATTGAATGTGCCAACAATGGAAATTTTGCAGCATTTGTATTTTAGTGGAGGTTAGGGGTGCCCTGTGGCGGCCTAAACCTCCACTGAACTTTTGCATTGGCATAGATGGCTGATCTGTCAAACTGAACTTAACGTTTCAGTGGAGGTTCAGTGCACTGGAAAGTTAAGTGCGGCAATTTGATAGCAGCCAGTGAACTCAACCTCCACTAAGTTGGGTTTTAGTTCACGGCGATCACTAAGTGAGCCAATTTAATAAGGTCCCTGACCCTACGAAACCTCACCGGACCTGTAGTTCCGCATTTTTCGCTTGTTCCGCGAAATGCCATGTGTCCCATTGTCTTCGTTCCGTATTTTAGTTCATTTCT
Source organism: Sinentomon sp. SZTP_YWyxl (assembly GCA_030068105.1). Taxonomy (NCBI): domain Eukaryota; kingdom Metazoa; phylum Arthropoda; class Protura; order Sinentomata; family Sinentomidae; genus Sinentomon; species Sinentomon sp. SZTP_YWyxl. The sequence continues at coordinate 3,783 of JASGXE010009700.1, forward strand.
GGATGTCATTCTTATCTGTCGTTGTTCCACAGTGCGATGTTATTCCAATTAGGCATTTTTCCTGTTGGATGTGAAATTAGGTGTAAATCAACTAAGTGTGATCTTAAATTAGGTGTTATTTTGCGCGATCCTTCTGAATGACAGTTCTTTGTGACGCATCTTTGACGGTAAACATTCAGCGGGCAAAACAAAGTTATAGTGCACAGAAAATTGCATCGCGGTTGATTAATTTTTGTTTGAACTTTACAATTACCAGCTATCTACTTCGCGAACGTATCGTTTACGTTTTCTGCGGGCCATAAAAGCCGATATCGAGCATAGTAAGTTGCCAACATCAAACATGCAGAGACCAATCCGTGGGTTGACAATAGGCAATAAGCAGTGATAGTTGTTGTTCTGTGAGGTTTAATTAAAAGGAAAGGCAAACCAAATCGTTTCTCACGTTTCGGAAGTTGGTTACACCAAATGTGTTCGTAGCTCCTGCGATTGTAAAGTTTTATCGGTTCCTAATTTTTTATATCATTTTATGGGGTTCCTGCTGGGGAAAAGCGTGATGCCTGAACTTTGGAACTTCTCCTGCGTTCAGAGAGTTTAGCGGACCATTGGTCATGTGCCAACAATGGCCGCCAAAACTCTTTGAACACAGGAGTTTATTGAACGCCCAGGAGCCATTGGAATGACGTATTCTCAATGGCATCATGTGTGCCGCAAAAACGTGACGTCAGTGGAATGCTTAAAACACACATTCGCACAAGCTGGTGAAATTCGATGGCCCCTGTGCTGGTCTGACCTTTGGAACTTTTTCTGCTTTCGAGAAATCTGGCGGATCTTGTAGTCATTGACTCATTCATTCATTACATCGTCTTCTTGATTGAACTTCCGCTTCCTCCAAACGGTTCATCCACCTTCGTCCACCTCTTCCTCTGCCAGCCAGCTTCTCGTATAGCGACAACAAAAGCTTCGAAATTATAATGGAAGCAGGTCGATTTGTTTACGCTAGAGGATAATGAAATGGAATATTGATTTTTCATGCCTTCATTCAAGCTGGACTTTATGAAGTTGTATGTATCCACGCTATCAAACAGAAATTACCCAATAAGCAAAACATGCAACAAAATAGCCAGGTCATTCACCTCAACTTTTTGCATTACCTATATGTATATCACCGAACGAATCACGGAATTAGTTTTGGTTGCGCTTCTCCGATGGAGGATAAGATAATCGACTTTTTTCATGCATGTGCAAACTTGAATGGTACGAGCAGGCGATCTTTTATAAGGGAATCTTTTCTTTTTTTTTTCTGTTTTTCTTATTCTTTTTATTCAGTCCCTGCCCTGTGAAAAACTGAAATGAGTTGTTCATCGAAGAATTGCAAAATGTGATTTGTGCCGAAAAGATATTCGTAATTCTTCAAGTTCCAGCAGTGCATATGCATCACTATATTTCTAAATACATTATTCGAATCTATTGTCGACGATGTAATTGCAATCCGTGGCAAGATCTTGTCTTTCCGTGGTGTTATGGTTGATGGTCCGTAGGCCTATCTACGTATATATCAGTCCATATGCGGAAACTTTAAAACACTGACAGGGACATTTACTGGGTCCTATATTCGCTGCTGTTGTCCTTGCAGTCCTCGCACATTGTTATTTATACCTGTGGCTATAGGAATACGTATAGCCGTTCATGTTGCCATCTTCGTTGAAATTTTTTCATTTGTATAAAGTTTTCTTTTTTTCAGTTGCTTTTGCGGTTTTGAAGTCTTGTGCGAGCCGAGAGGATAAGTTGACAGAAATTGGTTTTCGGCAGCATTATCCTGTTTCCGAAAATGGGTCGAAATCATCCGTTTTTGGCACCAGGCTGTCGCGTTGATTGTCATAGCCGAAATTTATTATTTATTTGCCCCTTGGGATTTTGTTTTGCAGCGGCACTGATGGCAAGAATGACAATTTCATGACTTTTATATTGGCGGGTTCGCTCTTCGCTGTGGCTGAATTTCTCGCAGAACTGCGCGATTGGGCATCTTGACCTCGGAAATTGCTTTCAAAAAGTGCTAAACTTGGTACCTATCAAGATAACCAGGACATATCTTATAGCGTGTCCACACTTTCGCGATTTTGTCGCGTTGCCGCGTCGTCGCGCGCGCAAAAGTTGTCAGTTGCAAAGACATTGCCATGCGTGTAGGACGTGCACCATGCATACAAGGTGTCTGCACACAAGGCGATGTTGTCGCACCTGTCAAATCTAACGCGCGCCACGACACTGCAACGCGATAAAATCGCGAATGTGTGGACACGCTATTTCACTAACCATGCATAACATTGCTCGTGGGTTCGCTGGTTGGACAAAACAATAATTTTATTTTTATTTTTTTCCTTTTTCCGAAGGCCTTTTAGATACACTTTTTGTTTTCGGCCTGATGGCCTGGCTTTCAAATTTGGACCAAATTGTGCCTGATGCATGGGAAGTGCATGAAAAAGCACCTGTCTTTTCACACGTCAGCGTCGTGTGGGAATATGTGTCATGGTAACCCGGCCATGGAAAAAATGCAAATTTATTGTTTTTATCATATATTACACATGATCGGAAACTTTTACCAGCTTCAACCATCGGAGTTTGTCGTCCTCCCGAATAAAGTGCGGTGACATCCGTGGTAAGAACTAGAAAAAGTGCCAACTATAGCAAAATATAAAAAAACAGCTGATTTAAATTTTCACTGCGGCCAACGACATAATTGGGATGCTCCATTTTTGCACATTGCATATGTAACTAAGTTCCGATAAAATGTTTACATCCGTGGTTGAAGCTAGAAAAAGTATCAGATCACAAACTATGATAAAAATAGCAAATTTTAATTTTTCCTATGGCCAAAGACTTTTGAGTTGCTGCCCTATAAGTGATAAAACGGCGCCTTTTGCTGCTCTGTGTTTGCTGTTAGTGAAATAATATTCGGTGAAAGATCGAGCCGATGATAATCGTAAGCATATGATCGATCTCGATCGATAATCGGTATGATGCAACATCAGCAACAACCAACATCACTTCTCGAAAGGAAAAGGATTCAATGGGCCAAAGAAAGAGGTAAGAACAAAATAAACATACGATAATTCATTTTGCCACCCTGCAGTGCGATAGGTACCTATTGCGTAATGTTTATTCACCCGAAGATAAAATTAAAGCGTTTCTCGATTTTCATTAAATGATTTGGGCATCTCAGGTGTAATTTGATGGGAATCGAGAAGACTTTTCACCCGATGCAGATACGCATTCCTGTTCTCCGCCTTTTCTTCCTATTCTCGCGTCTGCAAACGAATAAAAGTTCAAATTGAACATAGCAAAATAATTGTGCAGAAAGAATATTAAGCTCACCCGCGCGCAGCTCAAGGTTCTGCCGTTTTTCTTCTTCAAAATGGCAAAAGATTTTATTTCTATTCCATCAGAAATTGCATTTTCGACATTTGAAAAAGCTATGCCAAAAGAAATTGTAAGACAGAAGGAGCATAAAGCTTAAAAGAAGAAGAGAAGGAACAGTGCTTTATTTAACAATGGAGCCAAATGGGAGCAGAAATCAGACCAAATGTGTGCCGCTGGATTGCGGCGTTTAAGGGGAAAGTGCGCGTCGAAAGACATGCGAGTGAATGGTGGGCCGCAGTTCGATGCCCACAGAAAGTTAAATTTCTCCTGAACAAAGCGACGGTTTTTGATATAGCTTCCTGTAGTGCAAAGCTGAAAATGAGCGCTTTCACACATGCATAATGATCCCAATTCATTAGAAGTTACCGGATCTCCTCAAAATAAGACATCAATGGGTGTTGGATTTCCGAAAATGGCTCACGAAAGCACTTTCGAGAGCGAGAAACCCATTCAAATTTCCTCGTCACCAGAAGTGAAAATGGACACTTTAGCTGTGCGAAACTGCCAAATTTGTGTTAAAAGTGAATATGCCTCCGTGGTCTGGGATCCTTATCTTGCCTGGCATGCAATTGCGTTGGAAAAGGTCCAGCGCTCTGCTGCTCGTTTTATCGTCAATGACTTTCGGCATACCACGAGTGTGTCAGCAATCTTGACCTCTCTCAAATTAGAACCTCTTATAGTCAGAAGGGAAGAAAAGAGACTTCATTTCTCATAAAGATTTTTAATGGCCAAACCCACATGCAGGTGCCTGAGATTTTCTCTTCTGATTTTCATGAAAGGCGCTTACTTCACGACTTCCAATTCAAAATTCCTCTTATTAAGACCAACGCGCATCTTTTTTCTTTTTTCCCACGAGCTCTTAAGTTCTGGAATGCTCTCCCAAGAGGCTGTCCTTTGTTAGATTCTGTCCGGTTGTGATTGACACCACGCAAAATTTCCCATAACTCAGAAAGCGCTTTGCGTTTGCGTTTGAAATAAACAAACCATTTTCTGTTTTTGGAATGTGGATTGTGTTGAATAATCGCATTTGTGTTCTTGCTTTTATACTTTTACTGCTGTTCACTAATTTCTTGTATGTATATTTGCACTTTTTAAGCAAATTAAACGTACCTAATTGAATTGAATTGAATCCCAACCTTTCGTCGGGTAAAACTCTGAAATCATATGAGGAACAAAACTGTTCAAGTTTCGGTGTTATGAAATTCCGGGTTCCTGGCAGATATTTTCAAAGATTGTGCAATTGTTTCCGTTACAACATGGTTACGACCTGGTGAAGAGTTGTAGAGGAAGCCTTCCACTTTTCAAAAATGCCAAAATCATTGAATTTGAACACCATTCGACAATTTTATGACCAGAGAAAAGGTGATATGGCAGCATTGTTTTGTTTGAGCGGGAAAGAGGCCGCGCCTCCCTGAAATCCGCGGAAGTCGTGGCCTCTTCCCCGCTCAAAAACAAAACGATGTTGCCATGTCGCGTTTTCTCTGGTCATACTCATCAATAGTGAATTGATGTTAAAATTCAATGATTTTGGCATTTTTGAACAGTGGAAGGCTTCCTCTACAACTCTTCCGCAGGTCGTAACCATGTTGTAACGGAAAAAATTGCACAATCTTTGAGAATACCTGGCAGGAACCCGGAATTTTATGACACAGAAACTTGAGCATTTTTGCTCCTCAAATTATTTCAGAGTTTTGCCCGACGAAAGGTTGGGATTATTCGGTACACTTTGTGAAAGCGCTCATTTTTCAGCTTTGCACCACAGGAATTAGCTACATCAAAAACCGTCACTTTGTTCCGTTTTGCTACAGTTAAACTGGAGCAAATTCTGATTTTTTCGATGATTTCATTGGTAAATCCATCTCAGATTATCTGAATGAGTGTTTGGCATCGATGGAGAATGGATGGCGGAGATTGAGTTGTGTTCTTGGGTGCGCAAAATAACGTCCATTTTTAATGGTCTGGTCTGTCCCAGACGAAACTCAACTTTGATGCGAAAGTAGGGGTAAGGTTATAGGTTAGGGTTAGGTTGGGTTTGGTAAGGTTCAGTTGAGGTCAATTCAAATTCAAAAAATATCAAAGTCGCGCCTTTTTAACCTTCCGAAAATTGGACGAATTCTTGAAACACAAATTCTTTGCCGATTTGCTTGATTTGCTTGTCCTTGTTTTATTCGCAAACACCTCGAGATGCAGCGCAGAAAGATGGCTTCCAATACATGCAAACCAACAATGAGGTTTGGGAAGCCATTCTTCTATTTCTCTGAATGTCTCCATATTTCAAATGTAACTGGGTGTGTAAATGTAACATTGTGAGGATTTGACTGGTGTTTAGTTCGTTTTTTGCTTTGAGAATCTCAGAAAGATTCCAAGAAAATATAATTGTTGAATAAAGAAATGAAAAATAATAAACAACACAAATCAGAGAAGAATGTCCAGAAATTGTCGTCGTGAGTTTCGCAGAAGTGAATCTGCATCCTGCCTCCATTTCCAGCACACGAATAGGTACCTGAGGGGGGCTATAGATTTGTCAAATTATGCATTTGTCACCGCCCAAAGCACTCGACAGTCAGCCGCAAATAAACGATGCCATGAGCATGAGGACGAAAAATGTAGTCCCCCCGTCAGAGTAACATCTCCCTTTTTTCTGCTGAGGGAAGGATTGCAAACTGCGATATGTATCTGAATTGCTGACTGAAACTGGAGAATCGATGTCATGTTACCGAGAAAGAATCACTCATCCAGGAGACAGGTATTCTTCGTTACGAGATCCTGTGTATTGCCTGATTTGATGAAGTGTCAGGGGTTTTATGATCATAGCCCGATAAAACAAAAACTGGAAAGTATTTTCCTTTTTGGCTTGAACCATCACGGAGTGGAACTCCCTTCCCAGTGCCAGTGCAGCCATACAGGCTGAGGTCCGTGGTCGCCTTACCTTTTTAATTTTTGTTTTTCTAATTTGTCCAATTAGGAGACCATTTGTTTTGAATATTGTCTTGCATTTTTGTCTTGACCTTTTATCTTGCATATTGTGTCTTTGATATCTGTGTTTTGTTGTGCTGTATCGTATTGATTTTGCTATTTGCTATATCCGCAATGCCGATAGAAGGCTAATCCAAAGAAATTAATATTTGAAATTGGGAGAAATGTTTCTGTTGCCGCAACAACTGCAATATTGATCAAAATGGGTCAGAAGGCGCACATTTAAGAAGTTAAGAAGAAAAATAATGGGGATGGAAATGAACGATTATTATTCGTAAAACCTGCTTCAGCTTATTCAATACAGCCCAGGATAAGATAGTCGAAATTGTTAAAAACATTTCTCCCAGCGTTTTTCGCAGAAAGATCTGTCAGAAAAAACAAACCAGATAGGGGAGTCATGCAAGTCAATTCATCGTCCATCACAATGCCCCTGCTCGCTCTCAACATAGAAAATGTGGGTCAAAAAGTATCAAATAGGCAGACTACAGAGCAAACTTACACCTCATTCCACAACGAATTAATTCAATTGCACGAAGTCATATAGGCCTACGAATATAGGTCGGCTATGGAATGGAATGGAAGGTCCCCATTATTAATTTCGTCGCATAAGGAGGCCTAGTTTCAGCTCAAGGAGTGAGAATTGGCAAGTTTTACAATGTCAATTCTAACAACGTGCCCCCTGACCATTCACATGCATGTGGCATAGTGTACATACTGAAAAAATAACAAAGTGGAACAACTTGCTGAAGATACCTACCTACCTATGCCAATGCACTCATGTATGTTTAGTCTCGGCTGGCATTGTCCGTCCCTTTCACGAGGTAGGCAGGTATACCTGTAGGGCAATTCTAATTTATTCGTGAGAAAGGAAAAGGCTCTCCTCCTCGTCGTAGGCCAACCGTCAGCAAACTAGGTCATTGATTTCAGACCATCATAAAACTGCATGCAACAGAAGCAAGCAGCTCCTGCCAGAGCATGGGAAAAACAAAAGCAAAACAAAAAGACTACTGCCATTTGCTTCGCATTTCGGCTTGTATCTTGCGCTTGGACTGGTTATGGTTGAAACGAAAACACCATCGAGTCAGGCAAGGCAGCCGTTAAATTTAAACGGGTAGCTAAACGCTGTTCGCTATGTTCCATGCTTTCGCCCAGTACACTGAAAGATAACTGACTGGTCAGGGTAAACTGGGGGAAAACAAAGGTTTGAGGTTTTGAAGATTGACAAACTCGCTTCTTTTTGAAAGGAAAAGAGAACACACATTTTCGCTTCCTTTGGTCTTTTCATCGTAGATCCCAAAGCCCTCTTGCCACATAAGCATCCCCGCAAAGAAGAATACATTTTTGTCGACAATGCCATAGAAGGATACCTTCCCAAGCGTATTAAAGAAATTCCTACTGATTTGCGATTCTAACAGGCTTCCCCGAATGACTCCGTAAACACACCGCGCATAATTTTTTTCAGTCGCACTTTGCACATGCCCGGAAAAAGTTAGGCGAACTTTTTTGAAATTCTTTTTGTAGAATGGCGTCAAACGTTTGAGAAGACCAGCTGCCCCTGACGAAAACAAAAGCTGCATCACACATCATCTTTCCACTCACATATTGCATACCCACGGAAAAAGTTAGGCGAACTTTTTTGAAATTCTTTTTGCACAATGACGTCAAAAGTTTGAGAAGACCAGCTGCCCCTGACGAAAACAAAAGCTGCATCACACATCATTTTTCCACTCACATATTGCATACGCACGGAAAAAGTTAGGCGAACTTTTTTGAAATTCTTTTTGTAGAATGACGTCAAAAGTTTGAGAAGACCACCTGCCCCTGACGAAAACAAAAGCTGCATCACACATCATTTTTCCACTCACATATTGCATACGCACGGAAAAAGTTAGGCGAACTTTTTTGAAATTCTTTTTGCAGAATGACGTCAAAAGTTTGAGAAGACCACCTGCCCCTGACGAAAACAAAAGCTGCATCACACATCATTTTTCCACTGACATATTGCATACGCACGGAAAAAGTTAGGGGAACTTTTTTGAAATTCTTTTTGCAGAATGACGCCAAACGTTTGAGAAGACCACCTGCCCCTGACGAAAACAAAAGCTGCATCACACATCATTTTTCCACTCACATATTGCATGCGCACGGAAAAAGTTAGGGGAACTTTTTTGAAATTCTTTTTGTAGAATGACGCCAAAAGTTTGAGAAGACCACCTGCCCCTGACGAAAACAAAAGCTGCATCACACATCATTTTTCCACTGACATATTGCATACGCACGGAAAAAGTTAGGCGAACTTTTTTGAAATTCTTTTTGCAGAATGACGTCAAAAGTATGAGAAGACCACCTGCCCCTGACGAAAACAAAAGCTGCATCACACATCATTTTTCCACTCACATAGTGCATACGCACGGAAAAAGTTAGGGGAACTTTTTTGAAATTCTTTTTGCAGAATGACGCCAAAAGTTTGAGAAGACCACCTGCCCCTGACGAAAACAAAAGCTGCATCACACATCATTTTTCCACTACATATTGCATACGCACGGGAAAAGTTAGGGAACTTTTTTGAAATTCTTTTTGAGAATGACGCCAAAATTTGAGAAGACCACCTGCCCCTGAAAAAACAAAAGCTGCATCACACATCATTTTCCACTACATATTGCAAACGCACGGAAAAAGTTAGGCGAACGTTTTTGAAATTCTTTTTGTAGAATGGCGTCAAAAGTTTGAGAAGACCAGCTGCCCCTGACGAAAACAAAAGCTGCATCACACATCATTTTTCCACTCACATATTGCATACGCACGGAAAAAGTTAGGCGAACTTTTTTGAAATTTTTTTGCAGAATGCGTCAAAGTAGAGAAGACCACCTGCCCTGACGAAAACAAAAGCTGCATCACACATTTTTTCCACTCACATATTGCATACGCACGGAAAAAGTTAGGGGAACTTTTTTGAAATTCTTTTTGTAGAATGACGCAAAAGTTTGAGAAGACCACCTGCCCCTGACGAAAACAAAAGCTGCATCACACATCATTTTTCCACTGACATATTGCATACGCACGGAAAAAGTTAGGGGAACTTTTTTGAAATTCTTTTTGCAGAATGCGCCAAAGTTTGAGAAGACCACCTGCCCCTGACGAAAACAAAAGCTGCATCACACATCATTTTTCCACTGACATATTGCATGCGCACGGAAAAAGTTAGGCGAACTTTTTTGAAATTCTTTTTGCAGAATGACGTCAAAAGTTTGAGACCACCTGCCCCTGACGAAAACAAAAGCTGCATCACACATCATTTTTCCACTCACATATTGCATGCGCACGGAAAATGTTAGGCGAATTTGACATCGCTTTTGCAGAATAGCGTCAAAAGTATGAGAAGACCACCTGCCCCTGACGAAAACAAAAGCTGCATCACACATCATTTTTCCACTCACATATTGCAAACGCACGGAAAAAGTTAGGCGAACTTTTTTGAAATTCTTTTTGTAGAATGGCGTCAAACGTTTGAGAAGACCAGCTGCCCCTGATGAAAACAAAAGCTGCATCACACATCTTTTTTTCCACTCACATATTGCAAACGCACGGAAAAAGTTAGGCGAACTTTTTTGAAATTCTTTTTGTAGAATGGCGTCAAACGTTTGAGAAGACCAGCTGCCCCTGACGAAAACAAATGCTGCATCACACATCATTTTTCCACTCACATAGTGCGTACGCACGGAAAAAGTTAGGCGAACTTTTTTGAAATTCTTTTTGCAGAATGGCGTCAAACGTTTGAGAAGACCAGTTTGTTGCTTTTTTCTGAACCGTTTGCTTTTTGAACAGTTTGCTGTTTACGAACCCATCACTGAGCGAACACTCCATTAAAAACAGATCCATAAATGACACCTGGATAACAATCAGAGACACCGTTCGGTCGTTTTATGCGTCCTTCCCCACAAGAAAGGTAAAAGTTAATCCCAAATTCCCCTGGATAAATCCAAAGCTTAGCAAATTACTCCAAGAAAAACGGCGTGCCCACGCCAAATTCAGACGAACTGGCTCCCTTTCTGATCGCAGCACCTTTATCCGGCACCTTTATTCATCAATAACACCCTTGACGATAAGCATTGTGGGAAATTTTGGCGGTATTTAAAATCACTGAAAGAATGCAACAGTGTCCCCGCCTTGATTACCCCGACTGGCTTCCCGGTCGTTGAAGCCATTGAGAAAGCAAATGTCCTGAATAATTATTTTTCAAGCGTTTTTCTCTGACAAACGTGATTTTCCTATGCCTCCTTTAAACAATGATTTCGTGTCTTCCTTGCCCTCAATTTCTTCCTTTGGTGTTGAGAAGCTCCTTAACAAAATTAACCCAAAAAACGCCATGGGTCCTGATGGATTGCCGGGTCGCTTACTCAAAGAGCTTGCTCCCGCATTGAGTATCATTTTAACTTCCTTCTCGCAAATAACGCAAATTGGTGAGCTGCCTCACGATTGGAAAAAAGCTTTCGTGGTCCTCATTAAGAAAAAAGGTTTGCAATCAAATAGACCCGAGAGTTACCGACCCATTTTCCTCACTTGCAATTGCTCTAAAATCTTCGAGCAAATTTTGGCTACCTTCATAAGGAAATTCCTATCTGAAAATGAAGTTATCCACCATAACCAGTTTGGTTATAGAGCAAATATGTCACGTGAATCCCAGGTCCTCTTGCTCGTGGACGAAATTGGCAGAAACATGGACATTGGCCTCGTCACTCATGCCATCTTCCTTGATTTCACTAAGGCGTTTGATCTCGTTCCGCATGACAAACTCTTATCCAAACTCCAGGGCCTAGACTTCCCTCCCTTTATCCTCCGCCTTTTGGCAAGTTTCTTGGAATCCAGGACCCAAATGGTGCAAGGCCAATCAGCCACTTCTTCTGAGTCTTTCATCACCTCTGGTGTCCCGCAGGGCAGCGTATTGGGCCAACTCCTGTTCCTAATTTACATAAATGACATTTCCGTTGGAATCACCTCCAGTATCCGCTTGTTTGCTGATGACGTCGTGCTTTTTAGGGTAATCGCAACCTTTGCAGACTCTGAGCTGCTCCAAGTTGACCTCAACCGGGTTTCCGCGTGGTGCGATGCCTGGGGTATGCAGGTCAACCCAGCCAAGACCAAATGCATGTGTTTCTCACGTCGCCTCAAGAACGCATTATGTGATCCAACATACTTCATAAATAACAGCCGAATCGATAATGTCCCTCTTTTTAAATGCTTGGGTGTTTTAATTTCAAGTGATCTGTCGTGGAAGGACCTCATCAATTTCCTTGTGAAAAAGCGAGTAGAGCTCTTTGTTTTTTATCTCGAAATCTTCGCTACTCTTCCCGATGGGCTAAACTTAAAAGCATATTCGTATATCAC
>JASGXE010009701.1:0-14529 GCA_030068105.1 Sinentomon sp. SZTP_YWyxl
GAGGATATGGTGGACACTGCATCAATGGAGCAGAATACCGGTTCGATGTTGTGAAGGATCTGGGGAAGAAGGCATGCAAATCGGCGTTTGATGAGATTCCCGAAGCGAACGAGGACCCAGCTGATTTCCTGAAACGACGCTTCGAGGCCGATGAAGTTGATGAGTACAAGAAGGCTGTTGACCACATGCGAGAGTTAATGCTTGAAAAGGGGTTAATCCGTAAGATGGAGGATTATTTGGAGGTAAGCAAAAAGTTACATGTTTTACTGCGATTTTCAATACATCATGGTGGCCTCTTTTGGCCGGCACGTTCATTTTTTCACTCGTGTCTAATCCAGCCTGGAGTGCACAGGCTTCATGAGTGTATATGCTCAAATTGAAATTTCCAGACATTTAAGACTGATTTTTTCCAATCTCCAAATAAATGAACCATATATACGAGTATCGTTGAAAGCAGTTGGTAACACCAGCTGAGCTCTATCGCAAGACGAACCAGAGTGTTACGTTCCACGTTTTTGGGTTTCAGTTGAACCAAGGCGTGTAAAATAAGAAGTGAGAGAACTGCGCTCCATTTAACATGGAGTCAAATGGGAGCAGAAATGAGACCGAAATGTGTACTGCTGGATTGCGGCGTATCAAGGCGGAATGCGCTACGAAAGACATGCGAGTGAATGGCGGACCGCGGTGCGATGCCCACAGAAAGTTAAATTTCTCCTGAACAAAGCGACGGTTTTTGATGCGGCTTGCTGTGGTGCAAAGCTGAAAAATGAGCGCTTCCACACATGTATAATGATCCCAACCTTTCGTCGGGTAAAACTCTAAACCATTTGAGTAACAAAAGTGCTCAAATTTCGGTGTTATAAAATTCCGGGTTCCTGCCAGGCATTTTCAAAGATTGTGCAATTTTTTCCGCTACAACATGGTTACAACCAGCGGAAGAGTTGTAGAGGAAGCCTTCTAGTTTCCAAAAATACCAAAATCGTTGAATTTGAACACCATTTGGCAATCGTTTCGTTTTTGAGCGGGGAAGCGGGAACCGCAATGCACTTTTTGTGCCACGAAAATCCCGGAGTTCGCTCACTTCTTCTTTTACACACCTTGGTTGAACCTTGAAAGTGATAGGAGCAAACAGATCGAAAGTTGCGTCTACCACCAGATCCATATCGCATCTCGTGATCTGATCACACCGATCCACCGAATATGACATGCAACATTCAGGGATGTCGAAATTGTCCGCTGCTTGGATGTATTTGTTGACGCGACCCTGGAATCAAGAACGCTGAAGTTCAGTCACGCTCAACACATTGAGCTATAGGCCCACCTATGGCAGGATGTCAAAAATCTGACATGAGGAATGGTGAACGCAGTAAAAAACTGTGCAAACACACTGTATGTGATAATCACTTTGGAGAAGCGAGGTATAGTCAACCCCCTCGATTAAATCTCAACCCCCTGAAAATGCCATGGTAGCAGCAGTGGAAAAGTCTACCTGCCTCAATATTTAATGACACGTCAAGCAACAAACAACGGGATAATCAGTCACTTGAGTGTTCCATGGCCAGTTGTGTAAAGGTCACCCTCGTTGAGTGCTCCACGCCAAATTCAAGTCCCAGAACATTTCACGGCAAATAATAAGCCGTGAAATGACAGGCGATCCCATGAGTGTTCCACGATTTCAGCCGTGGTATGGTCAACCTCTCTTAAAATTTCAAGACAAACAATAAGCATTGGAATAGGAAAGCCCTGTAAAACTGAGATTTTGAGTTCGGGCTCGTTTGGATCAGTCCCACTTTGTCCTGAATTCGATTCTTCGAAAACGGAACCGAAGGCCTTCCTATAGTGATCGAGCTACAAATGCACCACCACCGAGTGGTGCCTCCCCTGCAGAGTGGCTCACTCAAGCTTGGGGAAAAATGCTCATCTCGTCAATTCCACTTCCTGGCCCGTTTGGTCGAAAACGAGAAGTCCTTACGATCATTACTCAGACCACCATTCGGCGACACCCCAGAGTTCCAACCTCATGCTCAGCAACTGATTTAGTAAAGAATAACTCTCACCAGGAGAGTTTGGTCGAAAACAGAACAAAGAGTGACTCCAGAACTCTTCGTTGGATTGCATCAGGAAAAAATACGAGTTGCTCTTCGAATGGTGCCCCAAGTCATGCCCGGCAGGCCTGTGGGTGAATTCAGATTCGACCAAATAAGCATCTGCCATAGCTTGATTTAGGAACTCTACGGTGGCGCCGAAGAGCAAACGGCGAGTATATAGCCCCCTGGTTCCAAAAGAGTCTAGGCGAGTAGGCGAGGTGAGAATCGATGAAATGGGAAATTTGGCTCGCTATTGTGATGCAAGTCGAGCTCAGTATTCGGCTTCCAGTTCGATTTCGACCAAACGGGTCTGGGAGAAGTGAGATTACTGGATGGTGCGAAATGAAGCCCAGGTTACGCCATCAAGCATTCGGTTCGTTTCTCAATCAAACTGGCGCTTGACGAGGCGACATTGTGCCAAACCAGCCCGAACTGAAACCTTCCGTTTTCCGGGGGTTGACCATTCATGGCCTGTTGATTGCGTGAAATTTTCAGGAGGTTGACTTTTCTACTGTTGATACAGAATGGCAATATCCCGGGGGTTGATAATATTCACACGAGGGGTAGAGAGTGAATTTATGAGTAGGTCCATTTGAAGTTTTAACGGCTCCGAAAATCCGCTGGTCGAAAAATTCCATCCAACAACACGAGTTGTTGCATGGAATCTTTGCAGCAACAACAACAACAAAGGGCCAAATGTTTGCAAAAATCCCGAGAATCGAAAAAAAAAAATTCAAAATTGCGATAATGTGGTGTGATCCAGATTCCAAGATGCGGTGGATGCGGCTGATATAATGTGGCAGGCATAGGTCTTTCGAATGCATGAAAATCAACATGTTTTTGCCAATCGTGCTTGCAATGTTTTTCAACGTCGAAAGACATTTGAATGAATGAATGAATAGGATGAATCGCGTATTTTTATAATTTGGAAAATAATAAAAATACGTGTAATTTTAAAGGATTTTTATAATTTGGTCTCTTCGTATTGCGGAAGGCCGGGTACCAAATGTAGCGGTTTTGAAGAAAAAAAAACATATGCTTTGCATTTGCTCTCACATTGCTATTGCCACAGGCGTAGTCTACTTCAATGAATTTGGCTTTTTTGCGTTTTCGCCACATCCGCCAAACGTGCCGCCGAAATCACTCGACAGCATAAAAATCCAGAATGTGCAATGGCTTTCAAAAATGCCATCTTTTTTATTCATTTATTTTCTTGTGTTTTGCTCGTTTCCAGTCAGCAAATCTCTGTTCCCTTAACTGGAGACAGACTGAAGGTGGACCCATGGCGCAAGAATGTTAAATTTTTCTCAGACAGAATCTGAAAACAAAAATCGCAAGGATCCACACTATGTGGGGTTGATATTCTCTTTCATATCTGATTAAGGGTTGAAGGATTATGGAAACCATATTATCAAGAAAAAGAAACAACTAAACGACAACTTATATATGATTACCCAAAAAATTCCGGGTTTCACAAAAGCATGTGGACCCACCACTCAAGCTATTTTTGCTCATATTGCATCTGAATGATTTGTGAAACCGAAACAATTTGCACAAATTTGTGTTATTAATTTCTGACAATACTCTATACGAACCGATGTGGTAGCAGGCGAAGAACAGTGTTCCGAGTCAATACAATAAGAACACTTTATCAATGAGTTAAAAGAGAGAGAGAGAGAGAGAGAGAGAGGGAGAGAGAGGAGAGGAGAGAGAAGAGAGAGGAGAGAGAAGAGAGAGAGGAGAGAGAGAGAGAGAGAGAAGGGAGAGAGAAGAGAGAGAGAGAGAGAGAGAGAGAAGAGAGAGAGAGGCGGAGAGAGAGAGAGAGAGAGAGAAGGAGAAGAGAGAGAAAGGATAGGAGAGAGAGGAGAGAGAGAGGAGGAGAGGAGAGAGAGAGAGAGGAGAGAGAGGAGGGGGAGAGGGAGAGAGAGAGAAAAAACCTTTGACATGGATTAAGATGGTGCAACACCCAAGTTGGTGATGCTCTCTTTATAATGATGGGAGACGAAGCAGGCAGGGAATTCCAGTCACGTATGGTCCTAGCGAAAAATGAATTAAAGAACTGATTGGACGTACAGAAGGGGCCTGAAAAAGAGAGCCCGTTGTTTATCCTGCGTTGATTGGGTTTGATGGCATAGCATGATGGCAAAGAAAAATTGTAGACATGGGTGGCAATATCGCTGAAACGTTTTATCCTGTGATCTTTCCTCCGCGACCCAAGACTGTCCAATCCGAGTTCTTCAAGCGGAAACGCTAACATCGTATGAAAAAGACCATATTTTTAATAACACGGGCTGCTCTTCTCTGAATCATCTCCAATCTGGAGATATCACACTGGGAGGGAGGGTCCCAAACAGCACGTGCATACTCTTAAGATGGGCGACACAAGCAAAATGTAAGCTTTAAAGCTTGGCAGCTCCGGACGCATATCTCATATATTCCTGGCTGTGAAACAAAGAGTTCGACTAGCTTTCTCACAAGTGAAAGAAATATGATGCTTCCAGAAAAGATTGGAGGAAATAAACAAGTTGGACAGTTTCAATCGGATCGCCATGAATAGAATACCTTCTACAGGGGACTAGCTGCCACGTTTGACCTCCTAGAAAGAATCCAAATAGCTTTGGTCTTTGTTGTGCTAACCAATCTGCATACCCCAGGTGTCACACCAACGGGAGACCTATGGTTGAGATGAGATTGCAGGGCGAGTCAACAGCTCAAGCGAGTCAACAGCTCTAAAAATAACGACATCGTCAGCGAATAAACGCACGGTAATATTTTTAGGCAAGTCGTTTATGTAAATCGCCAAATCGGAATAGCTATTGGTCCTGTAGGAGGGGTCCCCTGTGAAACGCCGGAAGTAACCCCTGGCACGAAGGATATGGCCTCTTCGATTTTAACAACTTGCGATCGGCTCTCTAAAAAACTGGCTAATAATCTCAATACTTGAGATCATTATAGATGTGGAGGAATGAAGGACAAATATTGTTCAAAAGCTTGTCATGCGGTACCAAGTGAAAAGCCTTCTTAAAATCAATGAAAATGAATATCCAGGTTCCTTCCGATCTCGTGAACCAACAACAACACCTGTGTCTCGCAGGACATTTTTTCGCGAAAGCCAAACTGGTTGGGATTCAGGATATCATTTATGGATAAGAATCTACGCATAAGCTGGCCAAAATTTGCTCCAATATTTTGGCACATATGTAAGTGAGAGAGATGGGACGGTATATAACTATATCGAGTTTGTTGGGTGATAATCCTGTTTTGTGTTACAACCACTTTCTTCCAATCCAGCGGCAACTCGCCGCGCTCAATAATAAATGAGAAAGATGGAGTAAGAATGATGCTCAGAGCGATGTTGAGTTCTTTCAGTAAACGGCCTGGCAGGCCATCAGGACCCATGGCTTTCTTCTGGTTTATTTTTGCCACAAGTTTTCTCACACCAGCCACTTCAATACGCAATGGGGAAGATGCTGCATCGTTTTGGCCCTGCAGGTGCTCTACTCTGATAGGATTTCTTTTTGAGAAAACGCTGGTGAAATGTGTATTTAATTCGTTGGCGATCTCCAAATCGGTGGTATAGCAAGGTTACCAGTTCGACAAGTCAGCGGGGGAATTTTTCTGCTCTGTTTGAGTAATCTCACATATTTCCAGAAATTTCGATGCAGTGAACACTTTCAAGGGTGTCGGTTATGAAGGAATGATATAAATCACTATTAAGGCCATGGTACATTGCGTTCGGAGCCGGTGATACTGCTCGTGGTGACCTTGCAGACCACTTCGCTTCGAGAATGAATGCGCACGCCGTTTTTCTTCAGGAGCTTGTTAAGCTTTGACGTAATCCATAGAAATTTCTTTACGGCGGGCATTTTATCCATAAATGACAGAAGGGTATTTTTGAGGGTCAACCATGTGTCATTGACAGGCCTGGAGTAAATCATGCTGTCGCTAAAAAGGGGATTAGTCAGGAGAATTCTATTTGTATAATCCCAATCAACTGCAGCGTAATCCAATATGCTTTAGTAACTTTCTCTGCAGGCAAGCAATTTTTCCTAAAAGTGAAAAAACAACCATTTGGTGATCAGAAATTAATGCCCGGTAGGACACCAATGCTGAACGTTGGGTGATCAAAATTGACCAGAACAACGTCCAACAAGGTGCAACTGGTAGTGGTTATTCGGGTTGGCTCTTTAACTATAGCTGCTGCTTAAAACCAAAAGTACGTAATTGTGATGATTTCAACACATTTTTCGTTGGGGCTTAGGGGTAATGTGGGACGTGGGTCAGCTGAATGGACCATGAACGAGGGAGCAAAAAAGTTTGGGGAGTCGACGTCACCGCAGATCATAATCTTCTGGCCACGCATGACATGTGACAATCATGTTTCATTTTTATTCAGCACAAATTGTGTTGATTTTTAAAATTTTTAGACCTGCTTCAGATTTTTTTTGTTAAATAAATGTCACCAGCGGAGGGTACCTCTCCACCCACGGCATGCTGGTATTATTTCCAAAGCAAAAAAGGCAGATGTTTTTCGTCATGGCAAATGCATGCATAGGGTCGAAATATCAGCTGACAAAGTTTTTACAATTCGGGTTTCGTGGAAAATGAGTCAGCCCGCAACGAGAGAATGGCGATAATATCCTGCCAAGAAATTCAAAACATTTTGAAAGTAAAATGCGTAGGTACGAGCATATCTGTCGACAACGATCGAATGGCTTTCCCACTCTCACGCGAAAGTCAAAAATGGCCATGCATGCGATGCTGTAATTGTAATTGTATTGTAATTGTAATTCAACTCTAGTCAATATGTAAAGGGTGAACGGCGAAAATGGAAACGAAAATTGCACCTATTTTTTGGTAAGGCTGACGTCGGGGACGGTCGACAGCAAACGCGCCAGTCGGGAATTTTTTTTCGATGTTTTTCGGTGCGAAAAAAAAAAACAAATTTTGTTTTTTCGTTTTCATCGGGAATGACAAAAGTTGAAAGAGCAAGTGCCTTCATCTCAGTGACCTTGTTCGGATTGCGCTGCCTGCAACTGGAAATGGTTCAGCGGCCAGAATTTCTTCATACACACAACTTCAGGCCATGGCAGTTTTCCAGGCAGATTTCTTTTTATTTGTTTCGACAGAAACGTCGCAAACCGTTGAAATTTTGACAAGTGCGTGCATTTCACTCTTTGTGGAAGCCGCATACCTACACCCATTTCACAACATTCACGTGTCATTGCTCCACAGTCAGGCGATTCATTCTGACGACCAATGCTATGCTTGCAAGTGTTTGTGATCATGTCGAACAGGACAGGAGCCGGCCGAGTTTTTACAAACCCTCCGCGACTTTAGATGGTTGCGAGCA
This sequence comes from Sinentomon sp. SZTP_YWyxl, assembly GCA_030068105.1. Lineage (NCBI taxonomy): Eukaryota > Metazoa > Arthropoda > Protura > Sinentomata > Sinentomidae > Sinentomon > Sinentomon sp. SZTP_YWyxl. The sequence goes on from JASGXE010009701.1 coordinate 7,441, forward strand.
TTTTGCGCAAGAATGCTCGTTTGGGGCCCATTACTTGCAAGAAAAAAAATATTTTCTTCTTATCTGAAGGTATCTGAACCTGACCTAACCCTGTCCCCTCTCATGGAAAAAGCAGTGCTTGCAGGGGGCCCCGGCCTGCCATCTAAAGTCGCGGCAGGGTTTGGAAACTGGCGACCCGGCCTGTGGGCGCACCGCCCTTCAAGTTTTCGCAAGTGCAAGGAGTTGCACATGCGTTTTTGCCCCTCTCCATTCCCAATTGTGTGCCTTCATCGTGTGCAGGCAGAACCACAGGCCCACCCTGTTGCGATTGCATTTGCCAAAGATACAATGGATGTTTATAATTGACGCGTCATCCACACACAGACGGAACGCTGAAAACGTTTTTGAAAACTTTCAAGATATTGCTTGCAGATAAGCGGAGTCTAACCGCACCGCAGGTGCTCGAAAGCAGAGCTCCGTCTGTTCACTGGACACGGCCACTTGCTTGCAGTGTTTTTCGTTTCCATTTTCGCCGGACACCCTTTATGACACGTCAGACAATAAAAGCAACGGATCAATGAAGTAAAAACAAAAACAAGGTGAGTAAAAATTAACTTATGGCAATGAGAAGTAAAATCAGGCAGCAATTTCACTGCAACTCGGTGTTCACCCAATGAAGAAGGATAAGCGCAAGTGTTGCTGTGTGGGTGGGACCAGCAAAAGGGATGGTCGAGAGCGTTCCATTCTCTTGAAGTGCGGGGAAAAAGACTATGAAAGTATGGGTTAAACCTTCACAGGGGACCGCGGACATGAACATTTGCATGGGTTCTGCGCGTAACCGTTCTCTGAAAGGAGGGTGGTAACTGAAGAGGTGAAGCACGTGACATAACATTAGAGAATAGGGCCATCCGCCTGTTTTTTCGCCTCTCAGATGTGAAACCAAAGTCTGTGATCCAGCTTTGAAACCGCATTTCCTTGAATTTCTTTTTTCTATATTTTCCTGAATTTTCTTTTTTATTTAGGAGCAAAAGGCCATTGAGGAAGTAGCTGACGCAAGAACACGATTTCTGAGAAACAAGAAAACACAGAAGAAATATTTCCGTAATAAGACATTTTTTTGAGTTATTTGTCGGAATCAAAAACCATGAAATTCCATACCTGCCAACATTGAAAATAGGTTCCTTTTACCAGAAAGCCCATAAAACAACCAGGACATGGTGATTTCATTATGTATTCCTGTTTTTTCACTCTCTAAATTTTATTTCGAGGTAAATTGTTCCATCACCGTTCAACAAAATTATGTGCACAAACGGATTTCAGATATCTGAAACAATAAGAAGGAAATTACCGTTTATTTTGATTATTAAGGTTGCGGATTTTGATGCTTCAGGGGCTTGCCTTCTCCAACGCCGCCACGGGGGGAACAATCACTCGGCCATTTCATTCATTCAGTCTTTGTCGCTCTGCAAGTGGATCGGTGAAATTGAAAAACCCATTAAGAGGTGGGTTTCATCCCATGGGGCAAGGCATCCCATGGGCCGTCCACGCATCTGCGGAGACTTACGTCCATTGCACCAAGAGTTCTGCCCATGCAACACAGGCCGTCATGCGCCAACAGAAAGTTATGTCAACAGCCCAAATCTCTTGCAGCATCCAAATTTCAAATGAATGACCAGAAATTGACGAAATTCTAAGACAAAATTAACCCCTTGGCCTCACTTCCCGAAAAATGCAACCATCCCCCAAAATCACGTCGTAAAAATGCCGAAATTCAAAATACGTCGGGAAATTGGAGAAAAACGCGATTGAAGTTTGAATCCGATTTTGAGATTTCGGAAAAATTTTCGCAATCATGATCAGGTAGGTACCTATGCTTTTAGACATGAAAATTTACTTACCGGAAGCATTTTGGATCAATGGACTCATCAAATTAAAATCTTGAGGTTATCTGTGATCCATAATGACGGAACGGAACTGCGGATGACAATTGATGGCACAGGTACCTAGATAGTGGTAGGGGAGAGACGGGCAAAACGGGCCCAGCGGGCAAAACGGGCTATGGCCTTTTTTTATAAACTGGGTGCTGCCATCATCCTGAAATTTTGTGAGTTTACTCAGCACGTGACACCTCACTTTTAGTACCTAATGGCGGAAATGGATAGGGCCCGTGACGGCTCTCCTATGTTTAAAAATGTGGTTTTTGACATGCCTGATTTATAGAGATGGGTCAGTTTCGTGTTGCAATACACGGCGAAAAAAGTGTTTATGCATTCGATTAGTGGTTTTTATGAAACTGGCTCGAGTTCACTTCAACGTGGCGGGAAGAAATTGGGATCCGATTTTGTGTAAATATCGATGGCAACGGCAAAATTGAAAAAAGTCAAGTTTGGGCAAAATGGGCTACCTGCTAGCCCATTTTGCCCGTTCTCGAATTGAACCACATTTTTCGGACATTGTTTGCATTTTCATGCCCTACATCTGTCGCAACTTTTGTATTTGATTGCAAAATTGAAGTGCCTTCTTGAAAAACAAAGTGCTTGGCCAGTCCAAGGTCATTTCATTTTTAAAAAACGGTGTTTGCAAACCGAGAAAGTCTTTTTGCGAAAGAAGATGGCGATCAAGCTATTCAAGTCGTCCGTTCCCGTGACATGACCTTGCACAACGTTGTGAAGAACAGTCAGCATACGCAACAAAGAGGCGCCTGTTTGGACCGTTATGGATTGGTCCATTTTTACAAATCCGATGAAGACGGATCTTTCAAGCTGAATCACGCTTTCCAAAATTAAGATAAATGAAAGTGTGATTCGGCATCACGATAAAAATCTCTGACATATGCCCGATCAGTTCGACCATAACTGGAAGTTCTGGCGAACTGATTCAGTCATAAGCTTCGACGTTTATTCAATCTATGTTCTGTTGCGATGGCCAACAACAACAACAATTAAAAACGAAAGGCTCGGGACACGATTGATCGCGAAGAATATGAGTGCAACTCGAGTGAACAATAAAAACAAAGCAACGAAGTATTTTGGCAAGCACCTCGCCCATCATGTGGCTTTGTGCATGAATTCATGATTTCAAAATTTCCATGACATTGGCATTGTCCACAGAATGCATTCTTGCGAAAGACTGCTGCCGTTTCGGCTATGACTTCTGCTGTTGCTCCTGCGAAAAATTCCACGCCAGTTAAGAAAGTCATTGCTTTTTTCCACTCTTATTATCCCTATTCCTTAACCCTCGACGAGACGAGGGTTCGACATTTTTCAGAAATAAGGTTCTCAGTCGGATGCGCACTTCACTGGACCTGCAGAAAATTTCTAGCAAGCATTGGTGTCAGGGCAAGGCCTACCAACCGTCCTACAATGAGACATCCTCAAGCCTCATCGCACTTTTTCTGTTTGCTCCCATTCCTCATAACACAACACGGACAGCAGCAGAAGAGATCAGCATACAAGCAGTTCGCAACTGATGAAAAGTTCTGGAGACTCTGTTCGTTGCCGGAATCTTTGCTTCCAATTCCAAGGCGAATCCGCAAACGATCACCTGTTGTCAACACAGGCTTATTCCAGGGGGCCTTTCCCCCACGTTCTTCTTCTTAAAAAAAAGAACTGTTTCAAGTGCATGCAGATTCGGAAACAGCCAACCCCTCTGCCACTTTGTTGCGAGCATAATTCTCTTTCAAAGGACGCAGATAATTCTAGGATCAAATGTCTGCAATGCTCCGATTGGTGTCCTTCCGCTAGTGTTGAGTGGCCAGGCCAATTTCATTTTGCGACAAAAAGTATTGCCATGATGGGATAGAAGCTTACAATTTTATGGTTCCAACAGCCTCTGTCAGTGACAATGTCGACATTTTACCCGGCTGCCTGATTTTTATCCATGCGAATGATTAAGTGTATTGTCAATAACAAAAAGATGAACTGTATTTTTGGTCGGGCAAAATGGGCAACCCTGGCCCATTTTGCCCTATCAAGGCGTCAAAATGGGCTACTTGATATGCAACAAAATAACTGTCGGTTGTTGAGAAACCCAAAAGGGTAGCCGGGATTTGGAGCCGTGAATTGACAGAAAAGACAATGAAGATGTTATGGCTCCAATAGCATGAAATTGCTGTACACTGTCTGTGATTTATGAACGTTTTCGCCTTAAGTAGCCCGTTTTGCCCGTCTCTCCCCTACCTAGCTACTCCCACCACTGGCAAGGGGTCGAATCATGATCAGGTGTCGCATCTGCCTATGATAATTTCCATTTGGGTAGGTACCTAACTAGGTGTGTTGCTGAGGCCGAGTCACCAACTGGATGCGTACAACGAGGCATTTGTATGCAGGTAGGTAAGTGGGAAACTGCCAATGGTGTGACCTCTTTTCACGCTGCTCTCACCTTTTCACTGACAAAACAACACTCACTTCTTCACTGATGCATTTATGCCACCAGGGGTGGACTCCCACCTGAATTCCTGAATCCCGATATCCTGAAACACCGAAAAACTGGTGAACAGACGGCACTTGTTCTTGCTTTTGCCCCTGCAAAACAAAACACTCGGAATTGAAGCTTGTGCTTGTGCACCTGAATCACTTTCACTGTGACTTTCCACTTCTTCTTCAGCCGAACTTCCGCTCCATTCACCCTTTTCCGATGCTACAATTCCTTTTCTGCGCTTTTCCACCTCCAATTCAATGTCCCAGCCATCCAATCCTTCAGAATCACATCCCAAAAGGGCCTCAAACTGCACGTCGTCCATGACACCTTCAGCCGCAAACAAACAAACAAGCAAACAAAATGACCCAGCTGATGCAATGCCGCCAGACGAACTCAAGGCCAAGGCCACGGTGAGCACCATCTACAGACAAACACGCAAGAAGAAACAACAAAACTGCTTCAACAGCAATCAGCACCTTTCTGGAGAAATCGAAAACACGAAAATCGAAATTTCAATTTTGGTTCAAGATGGCTTTGTGAATTCATAACTCTTCCAGAAATCAACAGATGGCAGTGCGGAAACGTTTTTCATGCGCGGAAAAGAACGCAGAATATTTTTCGCGGTTTTTTCGATGAATCAGACGTGGATTCATGTGGAACGACGGCAAAACCTTAAATGACTCACACTCTGATTCATGTGAGGGGAAGGGGTTAACCCGATGTTAAAATGAACTCCAAACTTTTGCCGCGAACAACGAGAAAAATGTCGAAATTCGTAACTAACGACTCCATTGAAGCACAGATGATTTGATATTTCAAATTTGAAAAGCAACTTTATGCGCCAGCGAAGAAGAGCGAAAAAACACGGAGACGACTAAAAATACGTATCTATGTCTGTGGGGCATCATGCGACAGTTCGTTTTGCGGATACTTTATAGTGGCGGCGGAATTATTGTACCCATTTGGTTTTCCCATTTAACTGTTGCGTTCGAAACTTTTTTTCATTCGTTTTATTCTAGAAAATAAAGCGCCTCTTTCTGGAACAAAGCCTAGAGGTGTCAGATTTTGACCTCGCTTGTAAAATACGATCTTTAATTTACTGCAGCACGGATTTTTTACTAAAATCTGAACAGTCGCAAACTTTTTACATGTATGAGTACATTTATTCCGCCGCCGCTATACAGGGTGTTTCAGAAATAGTTGGCCATGCTTTGTTTTTGACATCGTGAGGCCATTCTGAACAAAAAAGGTAAAGTGACTTTTTGTCGTCCGATAACTTCTGGGGGTACTCACCGAAAAACACATGGGACCACACATCACATTCATAATTCATGACATCACATTGAGGTCACTAAAGAGCACAGGAAAAACAGTCAAAATAGGAACATTACACGAAGAGAGCAGAGAGTGCATCCTCTGCCTCTCAGAATGCATTCCCTATACCACCCCTGCATGTGTTGTTAAGCATTTGCTTTGTTCTGCAATTTGTTTTTTTTTGGTGCTCTTTAGTGCCCTCAACGTGATGTCATGAATTGCAGTGTGTGGTCCCATGTTTTTTTTTTCGGTGAGTGCCCCCAGAAGTCATCGGACGACAAAAAGTCACTCTACATTTTTTGTTCAGAATGGGACCACGACGCGGAAAACGAAGTATGGCCAACTATTTCTGAAACACCCTGTATACAGTGGCCAGTCTGCCTGCGTTCAGATTGTTTCTTTTGGGCGGGGTGTTCCCTTCTGGTGAAAATTTAATCCTATGCCTAAAATTCGGAATAGGAGAAAACTGGAGTTCACAACTGTTGAAAAATTTCAATGACACTCGCTTAATATGTCAAACATATGTTTTTAGCCCACATTGAATGGATCACCCTGTCGGTTGCGTTTGGTATGAAAATGTAAGTCAGGAAGCCACGGAGGAAAGGAGATTTTCTTCGCCCAGGCCTGCATTCTATTAAAGATGCAAGACACATTGCAACAAATTTTACCTACTGTATGGTGCATATCGCTCATGTTTTGAAAAGAGAAGCATGCTCCTCTTTACCCCTGCCTACTCAAAAGCTGCAACACACATCACAATAGATTTCACTTATTGCATAACCCTCAATTTTGCAGGCGTCTACAATCTTTCCTCTTGTCCGCTTTCACATTTGTTTCATTTTTTCATTTCAATCCATACAAATATGAGCTTGATGTGAGCTGCGACGCAAATCACATCGGATTGTTCCAACTTCTCCGCCTGGTCCACAATGCAATGTCCAGCATGCGAAGTAAAGTGGCGGCGGAATTAATGCACTCACACATGTGTTTTCCCCATTTAAATGTTGCCGCCGAAACTTTTTCTTTCTTTTCACTCTTATGCAGGCGATAGAAATTAAAGCGCTAGATTTCAAATAGAGCTTTCAGGAGGAGTCACATTTTAACCTCGGTTAGAAAAATAGGATTTTTAATTTCTATGTGGCATGGAGTTTTTGCTAAACTCTCAAAAATCACAATTTTCTGTATGGGGACAGTGGTGAAAAAAAAACTGTCGGGAACACAGTTTTCACCATTTGACAGTGGCCCCCGAGCAGAAATGAAAGTGTCCCATTGCAACAAAGGTTTAAAATGAAAAATTTCGATATCTGCGCAGTTGAGTTTTTGTTAAGGCGCATTGTTGATCCATTTGATTACATGCACCCGACAGTTAATTTTTCT